>JAJHZJ010000090.1:10334422-10438748 GCA_023548195.1 Bettongia penicillata ogilbyi
GTATTTTATTAATATAGTATTAAATCTGTAAATGAATTTGGGTGGTATCATCATCTCTACTATAAGATTGTCTGGCTTAAAACACTGAATACCTCTCCAATTAATTGGATTTTAATTTTTTTAAATTTGCATGTATTTGTATGTCTTATGTGTGTCTTGATAGGTAAGTTACTATAAATTTCATGCATTTTTTCTTTAAAATAGTATTTCTTTTTCTAGGTATTACACAAGTTTGTTAACAATATAATATCTAAGAATATACATATTTTGAGCAATTTAGTTTCTACAATTCTACTGTGCTGAAGACATTTGTTAATATATTTTGTGGTTGTTGCTATAGTTGATTATTCTGGGTTTTATAAGTAAAACATATAAAGTATATAAATGGGATATTTATGCTCTACTTTGTCAATGATTACTCTCTAAATTTCTTAATTTCATTTATTTCTTTTTTTAAATATAAATTTATTTATTTAACTTTTTACATTCATTTGCACAAAATTTTGAGTTCCAAATTTTCTCCCCATTTCTCCCTTCCCCCCACCCCAATACACCGAGCATTCTAATTTTCCCTATCACCAATCTGCCCTCTCTTCTATCATCCCTCCCTTCTCTTGTCCCCATCTTCTCTGTTGTCCTGTAGGGCCAGATGACTTTCTATTCCCCATTAACTGTATTTCTTATTTCCTAGTAGCAACAACAATACTCAACAGTTGTTCCTAAAACTTTGAGTTCCAAATTCTCCCCATCCCTCCCTCCCCACCCATTCCCTTTGGGAAGGCAGGCAATTCAATATAGGCCCTATCTGTGTAGTTTTGCAAATGACTTCAAGAATAGTCGTGTTGTGTAAGACTAACTCTATTTCCCTCCATCCTATCCTGCCCCCCATTGTTTCTATTCTGTCTTTTGATCCTGTCCCTCCCCAAGTGTTGACTTAAAATTGCTCCCTCCTCCCATTGCCCTCCCTTCCATCATCCCCCCCACCCTGCTTATCTCCTTCTCCCCAACTTTCCTGTATTGTAAGATAGGTTTTCATACCAAAATGAGTGTGCATTTTATTCCTTCCTTTAGTCGAATATGATGAGGGTAAACTTCATGTTTTTTTTCTTAGCTCTCCTCTTTTTCCCTCCACTAAAAAGTCTCCTGCTTGCCTCTTGACTGAGAGATAATTTACCCCATTCCATTTCACCCTCTCCTCCCACTACATTTCTCTCACCATTTACCTTAATTTCTTTTAAGATATGGTCCCATCCTACTCAATTCACTCTGTGCTCTCTGTCTCTGGATGCGCGTGCACGCGTGTACGTATGTGTGCGTGTGTGTGCATGTGTGTGTGTGTATGTGTGTGTGTGTGGTCCCACCAACTACCCAGATACTGAAAAGTTTTGAGTTACAAATATTGTCTTTCCATGTAGGAATGTAAACAGTTCACCTTTTGTAAGTCCCTTATGACTTCTCTTTGCTGTTTCCTTTTTCATGCTTCTTCTCATTCTTGTGTTTGAAAGTCAGATTTTCTTTTCAGCCCTGGTCTTTTCATCAAGAATGCTTGAAAGTCCTCTGTTTCATTGAAAGACCATATTTTCCCCTGAAGGATTATACTCAGTTTAGCTGGGTAGGTGATTCTTGGTTTGAGTCCTGGTTCCTTTGACTTCTGGAATATCCTATTCCAGGCCCTTCGATCCCTTAATGTAGAAGCTGCTAGATCTTGTGTTATCCTGATTGTATTTCCACAATACTGGAATTGTTTCTTTCTAGCTGCCTGCAATATTTTCTCCTTGACCTGGGAATTCTGGAATTTGGCCACAATGTTCCGAGGAGTTTCTCTTTTTGGATCTCTTTCAGGCGGTGATCGATGGATTCCTTCAATATTTATTTTGCCCTCTGGTTCTAGAATATCAGGGCAGTTTTCCTTGATAATTTCATGAAAGATGATGTCTAGGCTCTGTTTTTGATCATGGCTTTCAGGTAGTCCCATAATTTTTAAATTGTCTCTCCTGGATCTATTTTCCAGGTCAGTTGTTTTTCCCATGAGATATTTCACATTCTCTTCCATTTTTTCATTCTTTTGGTTTTGTTTTGTGATTTCTTGGTTTCTCAGAAAGTCATTAGCCTCCATCTGTTCCATTCTAATTTTGAGAGAACTATTTTCTTCAGTGACCTTTTGAACCTCTTTTTCCATTTGGCTAATTCTGCTTTTGAAAGCATTCTTCTCCTCAGTGGCTTTTTGAACCCTCTTTTGCCAATTGAGTGAGCCTATTTTTCAAGGTGTTATTTTCTTCAGCATTTTTTTGGGTCTCCTTTAACAAGGTATTGACCTGTTTTTCATGCTTTTCTTGCATCTCTGTCATTTGTCTTCCCAGTTTTTCCTCCACCTGTCTGACTTGATTTTCAAAATCCTTTTTGAGCTCTTCCATGGCCTGAGCCCATTGGATATCTATTTCAGATGTCTGGGATAGAGAGGCCCCAACCTCCACATCTTTCCCTGATGGCAAGCATTGTACTTCCTCATCAGAAATGAAAGGAGGAAGAAACATCTGTTCCCCAAGAAAGTAGCTTTCTATGGTCTTATTTTGCTTCCTTTTTCTGGGCATTTTCCCAGCCATTTACTTGACTTCTGAGATTCCTCTGCACCCCTGCCTAGATCTGCCCAGCTAGTGCTTGGGGTCTGAGATTCAAATGCTGTTTCCCCACCTCAGGGCTTTCCGCAGTGGGTGCGGCTGCACAATGTGAGCTTAAGTTCTGGTGCTCAGGTGGGGGCAGGGCCGCCTCCCAGGCTCAGTTCCCTCAGGGGGTTTATGTGGAGATCTTCAGTAATGTCCCTGAGCTCCTGTCTGCTCAGGGAGTTCCGGGCTGCTGCTGCCTCTGCCGCTCCCTCTGCCACTGCCTCCCAAGGGGGCCCGAGTCACGGAGACACCCCGCTCCCCTGTTGGCCAGCCTAGATGTCTCTCTCCCTGACCTGGAGCGCCTGTGGGCAGAGGGACCTTCACGCCTGCTGGAGGTTCCATCCCTGAAGCCTGGTTGGATCTGCTCCTCTGGGGCCGCATGGCCAGGGCAGTGCAGGGGTGGGCTCCACTGTCCGGAGCGTGACGGACCCCTGGGGACGGCTTTCCAGGGCTCTCTGGAACGGAAATCTCCTCCCCTGCATTTCTGTGCGGCTTGCACTGCTCCCAGAATTTGTGGGGAGTTCTTTTTACAGAAAATATATGGGCTGTGGGTTCAGAGCTAGCATACGTGAGTCTTTCTACTCCACCATCTTGGCTACTCCTCCCAATTTCATTTATTTCTATAGGTAATACTTCCAATGTTGTGTCAAAGAATTATTATGTTAATTGACATTTTACTTGGTGCTTGATTTTTATAGGAAAGTTTCCAGTATATCTCCATTATAAAAAATGCTAACTCTTGGCTTTAGATAGAAGTTTTATTGTCATATTGAAGAAATATTATTTCACTCTTGCATTCCTTATTTAAGAGTAATTTGTTAATGAATATTTTTGATAGATTTCTGTAGTGTTTTTTTCACTTTTTGCCACTTTGTCTCTTTTTATATTTTCATATTAATGTTGATTTTATGATTTATGTATCTCTTTTTCTCACTAATCTTTCCCTTATTTGGGATAATTTCTTATTTTGTAAAATATTTTAGTGAAATTATTTTCAGTTTAACCATTTAGAGATTCAAATAAATTGAGGAAAGAATGACTTTCTTATCTTGTTATTTATGGATTTTCTATAACTGCTTCAGTCTTTGGCTTACTCTACCATCTGACTGGCATTTTTAAAAGTGGTAACTGGAAGATATATCCTAAACTTTTAGCTGATCCTTTATTCCTACTTAGCTGGAATCAAGATAGTGATTGTTTGCTCATAAAAATAGAAATGTTAATATCCATGTCATTTTTCATTTCAGGCCCAATCCACCAAGATTTGCTGAAGAGAGAGGTAATACTTTATGATTTTGAGTAATAATTTGATTTAACTGGCAATTGATATTTTTGTTATTATAGTTCTTTATGTGTTTATATGGATACCATTTAAATAGGCTTAGTGGTCTAGTTATGAAATTGCTTCCCTAAGTAAAGACCTGGGCAGAGTTTGGTGAGAAAAGGGAACTTGCCATCCAAGATTCAGCCTCTCACCCTTCTAGATCCCTGCCCCCACAAGAGAGCAAATGCAAAATGATCTAGCTACTAAAAAGCCAGAATCCAGTGTCATCTTTCTGTTATTCCATATCCTCTCAGAGAATTCCTCTAAATTTATCTCCTAGTTGGCTGAAGTTATGGGAACTCAGAGTGAAATTTTAATTTACCTTCTAATTGGGCTTCAGTTACCCCCTAGAAGTTAGGAATGGGTTTATGTCAGGCTGAGAAGCCATTCTGCAAGTTCACTAAGTAAATCAGGAAAATCACTTAATTTTCTGGGCTTCACTTTCCACATCTTAAAACTCATGGAGTTCCTTTTAGCTCTAAAATGAAGAAGGAGGAGGAAGAAGAGGAGGAAGAAGAAGAGGGAGAAGAAGAGGAAGAAGAAGAGGAAGAAGAAGAAAGAAGAAAATGATGATGATCTTGAGAAAACCTGTCTAGAATATCAGGGAGAAAAGCCTTGACACAGTCCTAGACAATGTTGAATTAGGCCTTTGTTCCATCTAGTTTCAGGACTCAAATACCCCGGCTACCCTTTGGACTTAAATATAATTTTGCAATATTATGGAAAGAATATTGACTGATGAGTTAGGAGACCCACTCTACAGCTATCGGTAATTAGCTGGGTGTCCCTGCATACATTTCTGGTCCTGTTTCCTCATTTGGATGAAACAAGATCATCCCTATTTATCTCTAGGTGAAGTTTCTATTATTCTTTCTGAGGTCCTGTCTTCCTCCCCCATCCTTAGCAGTAACTACTCATATTTGACCAACAGTCAACAGTTCCCCTTCTTTATTCAGAAACCAACCATTATAGGAAATCTTGGGGAAAACCCAACCAGACTGAGAGAACTGGTGAATTCCTATTCATTGTGTTGGTCAGACAAGTCTGAGGTAAAAGTGGATTCCCAATTTGATTGGTATATTGATAAGTCACTTTGACCAAGACTTGGGTAATCCAAGTCACATACCACCCAAGACCCTCATTAGAATGAGCCCATATCTCATTATAATAATCATTTTCTCATTAATTGTTACTCAATTGGAGTTGATTGCCACCCTCAGGAACACCCATTTTTCCAAGAGAATATAAACTGTTAGCCTACCATCATGATTGGTCTTCGGCATTCAAGAGAGTCACTGACCCTTTCATTAATAAAATGCTAGAATTATTAATAAAATGATTAATTAACCAGAAACTATGTCTTTCAAACTTTTTAAACATCACATTACTAAGGATACAAAAGCACAGTAAAATAAATATTTAATCTAATATCATTCAGAGATGTCAATCTTGCTTCTCAAATAGTAAACAAATAGGGAGAAAGCACTTTGTCAAAATGTTTTCCTATTGTTCTTTTCCCTCAGGGCCTTCACATTTTTACCTATACTGAAACTGATAGTTTTATGAGCAAATCAAATTAATATAATGCATTTTATGTTCCAAATCTTAAAAAATGGCTTGCAATTTTTGATCATTGCCCTTAAAATTATTATATCTAGTCAGTCAGCCATCAAGTATTTGTTAAGTACTTACTATGTGCCAGCCAGTAATAAGCATTGGGCATTCAAAGAATGATAAAATACAATCTGTGATCTCAAGAAACTCACATAAAGAGAACATGCAAAGAACTATATGCAAACAAGACCTAGAAAAAATAAATTACAGATAATTAATAGATAATCTATTTCAGTTTCATCCTAAATTGCTCCAGAATGAAGATTCCCAGTTGGATTCTTTGGCTCCAAATCCAATGTTCTTTCCATTGTACCACAAAGATTCTTATGACCCTTCCACTTCCAAAGCCTTAGTGATTCCAAATTTCCAGAAATTTCATTTCTCTAGGACATTACCATTCCTCTTATATTGAGCCTTGAAACAAGGATGTTACCTGAATAATTCAATGAGATGCCCTAGAGATACTTATGAACAATTTCCCAGAGTGTCTAGGGAGCACGAGGCAAAATAGGAGGATCTAGGAATGGGATGAGGGTAGGATGGGAAGAGTGACTTCTTTTGCTATGTTCATTTGATGCCAATGACTCATACTCACTGTTCCTCTAGAGTTCCAAGAAGATGATGATGGTGGCTGGTCATCTTTTGTGAGTATTTACATGCCCAATACCTTGCATGAAATAGGCACTTCAAAATGCTGCTTTCTTGCTTGCTTTATGTTAGTTATTATCTTTAGTCTCTATTTCTTTAAACAATGTGCTTTCTTGTTGGGAGAGGAGCAACTCCATAAAGGGGCAAAAACACTAACTCAGATAAACCAGTGATTCAGCAATGCTTCCCATGAACTTAAAACATGAAAATGTTGTTGTCCAGTCTTTTTTCAGGCATGTATGACTCTTCATGGCTCCATTTGAATTTTTCTTAGCAAAGATACTGTACTGGTTTGTCATTTCTTTTTCCAACTTATTTTACAAATATGTAAACTGAGGAAAACCAGGTTAAGTGACTCATCCAGTGTCCAAGGTCAGATTTGAACTCAGGAAGATGACTCTTCTTGATTCCAGACCTGGAGCTTTATCTACTACTCCACATAACTGCCCAGAAAATAATAACTAAAAACTGGTAATAATTAACACATATAATGGCTTTAATGTTTTAAAAGTGCTTAATGTATTGATCAATCAATAAGAATTTATACATCTCATCCAAACGGTGAAGATACAAATCCAAAAGCAAAGTAGTCCCTGCCCTTGAGGAGCTTATATTCTATATGAGAACCTTTATGTACATATATAGGTCTATACAAGACACATATAAATCAAGTACAAAGTTCCCTTGGATGAGGAAGGCATTAGCAGCTGGAGAGTCTGGGAGAGACATCCTGTAGGAGGTGCTACTTGAATTCAGTCTTGAGGAAAACCAAGAAATGAAGGTGAGGTTGGAGGACATTGCTAAGTCAGGGGACAGACAATACAAAGGTTTAAAGATAGGAGATGGGGTGTCATGTGTGAAAGAGTAAGTAGCCCAATATGCCTAGAATGCAGTGAGTGTGGATGGGAGTAATGTTTTAAAAGACTGGAAACAAGAGAAGGGGACAAATTGTCAAGAGCTATATATGTCAGATGAAAGTAGTTTATAATGGACTTCATTGGTGATAGGGAGCCATCAGAGTTTATTGAGTAGAGGGGCTGACAGTTAGACTTGCGTTTTAGAAAAATAACTGTTAAGACTTGTGAAGGATGGACTGCAGGAAGCACAGAGTCCACGTAAGAGGTGATTAGAGCCTGAACTAGAGTGATGACTGAGTGAAGAGGAGAAGACAGATGTGAAGAGATGTTGTAAAGATGGAAATGACAAGATCTGGCAACTGATTGGATATATACAGGGAGTGAGAATGAGGAAGGAAGGAAGGAAGGAAGGAAGGAAGGAAGGAAGGAAGGAAGGAAGGAAGGAAGGAAGGAAGGAAGGAAGGAAGGAAGGAAGGAAGGGGGAGGGAGGGAGGGAGGGAGGAAGGAAGGGAGGGAGGAAGGAAGGAAGGAAAGAAGGAAGGAAGGAAGGAAGGAAGGAAGGAAGGAAGGAAGGAAGGAAGGAAGGGAGAGAGGAAGGAAGGAAGGAAGGAAGGAAGGAAGGAAGGAAGGAAGGAAGGAAGGAAGGAAGGAAGGGGGAGGGAGGGAGGGAGGGAGGAAGGGAGGGAGGGAGGAAGGAAGGAAGGAAAGAAGGAAGGAAGGAAGGAAGGAAGGAAGGAAGGAAGGAAGGAAGGAAGGGGGAGGGAGGGAGGGAGGGAGGAAGGGAGGGAGGGAGGAAGGAAGGAAGGAAAGAAGGAAGGAAGGAAGGAAGGAAGGAAGGAAGGAAGGAAGGAAGGGAGAGAGGAAGGAAGGAAGGAAGGAAGGAAGGAAGGAAGGAAGGAAGGAAGGAAGGGGGGAGGGAGGGAGGGAGGGAGGAAGGGAGGGAGGGAGGAAGGAAGGAAGGAAAGAAGGAAGGAAGGAAGGAAGGAAGGAAGGAAGGAAGGAAGGAAGGAAGGAAGGAAGGAAGGGAGAGAGGAAGGAAGGAAGGAAGGAAGGAAGGAAGGAAGGAAGGAAGGAAGGAAGGAAGGAAGGAAGGAAGGAAGGAAGGAAGGAAGGAAGGAAGGAAGGGGGAGGGAGGGAGGGAGGGAGGAAGGGAGGGAGGGAGGAAGGAAGGAAGGAAAGAAGGAAGGAAGGAAGGAAGGAAGGAAGGAAGGAAGGAAGGAAGGAAGGAAGGAAGGAAGGAAGGAAGGAAGGAAGGAAGGAAGGAAGGAAGGAAGGGAGAGAGGAAGGAAAGATATACAATATTTTCTTTTCTCATCATAATGACCTTGTAAAGTATGTAACAGAAGTACTTTTTTTTGGATTAGGCTTGTGATTTTATTAGTGCAGGGAGTTTCCTATACCAGTGTGTAGTTGTGTGTGTGTATGTGTGTGTGTGTAAAAAATGCAAATTCACTGAAAACCTCCTAGTTATTGCTCCACAGGATAACAGAAATGATATGTACTTAATTTTGTTCCCTGATCTCCTCTGCTAGGTCTCTATATTTTGAAAGATTTTTGTTCCATGTAGTTCGGAGAATATAAACATTTAGTATGGGAACCATTGTTAAAATATTAAGTTTAAATAGATCATTGTGATATCTGGGAAATTTTAGGCCATGCTTCTGTCAGTGTTAGTAGTTTATGGGGACTTGTCATTTGTCAGCCTATAAAAAATAGTGAGCTTCTAAGGTACAACTATACCAGGTCATTGTGCTGAACTAACTTTGCATTCTTGATGCAAAACTAGTTTGATCATACTGAATAATTTTTCTTATATGGCATGGTAGGCCACTTCTTATATTTTACTTAAAAGTTTTACATTAATTTTCATTAGGGATATAGCTCAGCAGTTTTTCCAACATTTTCTCTTGTCGTAAGACAAGATTTTATCAAAAATCTAGAAGGTATTTTATTTGTTTCACAAATAGTTTATGTAATATTGGAATTAATTATTCTTTGAATGCTTTATAGAATTCACTTGTAAATCCATCTTGTCCTGGAGTTTTTTCTTTGGGACTTAATTTTTGGCTTGTTTAATTTCTTTTTTTTCCTTATATTTGAATAATTTAAAGAGTATTTTCATTAGTTAATCTGGATATTTCACATTTTTGTAAGAATTTACCAATTTCCCCCAAGTTATCAATGTTGTTAGTATGCAACTGAGCAGAATCATTGCTAATAATTCCCTTAATTTCCTCTTCAATTGTTATGCAGTCTTTTTTTCATTTTTATATGAAATCTTGCTTTAAAAATCAGACTATTTGTCTATTTTATTAAATTTAAAAAGTAATCTCTACTTTTATCAACTTAATGATTCTTTTACTCTGAATTTCATTAATCTCTTTCTTTGATTTCTAAGTTTTTTCCTTTGTTGCTGAGTATTTTTGATTTGTTATTCATTTTTTTGGTTACATTCTTTTACTTTGTTCTTGCTTTTTTTTTGTTAGCGAAAACAAGCAAACAAAAACTCCTTCACTGGCCAGGCTGAAGATGTTTGTTTGTTTATCTTACCAGTTCATCTCTTCTTTGGCAGATCAGAGGCAAATTTCAACTTCAATCCTTTGGATTCGTGCTTTGTTATTTTGCTGTTTCTAACCTAAATTATAAAATCCTTCAAAATCTCAACAGTTTTGCTGATGTTTAATAACCTGTTCTCCTAGTTCTGTTTACTTTGCACTGATCATAAAGATCTTCCTAGTTTGCTCTGAAACTGTCAAATTTTTCATTTCTTATAACATACTAATTTTCTATTATAGTCATATACCGTAATTTGTTTAGCCACCCAAGATCAGGACAGCTATTAGTTTCAGATTTTTGATGACTACAAAAGGAGTTACTATAATGAATTTTTTTTAACTGTTCTTTTCCTCTTTCTTTGATCTTTTTGGCTGTATTTTCCAAGTAGTGGTATAATTGGATTAAAAGGTATAGAGCCCAATTTAATAACTTTTGGGGCATATCTCCAAATTGCTTTCAAGAATAGCTAGATCAATGTCACAGCTTCACCAGTATTACAATACTGTGCTTGTTTTCCCACAACCCCTCCAGGTCATGTGAAAACATTTAGAGATATAAAGTTTCTACTAAGAACTACTTTAACTGCATTCCCTATGTTTTATTATATTGTGTTGTTGTCTCATTATTGTAATTTTCTTTGATAAAAATTTTGTCTTTATAAATTTGTTCTTTTATCCATTAGTTCTTTAGAATTGTATTATTTAGTCTTTACTCTTAATTTGTTTCTTTATGGAGCATTTATTGAATATAATTCTTATTTCATCATGATCATTGAATTATGAGATTAGTATTCTGACTTCTCTACATTTCACAAAAGTTTCTATGCCTCAACATATAACTAGTTTTTTGTAAATGTGCCATGTACAGTTGAAAAATATGTAAATTTCTTTATTCCTATTCATTAATCAAATAGAAATCTATATCTCTAATTTTTCCTAAGTTCTATTTAGACCTATAACTTCTTTATTAATTATCTTTTGGTTAGATTTGCCTAGATCTGAAAAAGGTACATTAAAGTTTGTCACTTATAGTTTTATAATTCAATTCCTCCCTCCAATCTTATTAGCTTTTCCTTTAATTTTTAGATGTCATGTTATTAGGGGCATGAATAAATGAATTGATATTTATTAACTGTGGTGCTATTAAGCATAATGTAATCTCCCAGCTCAAGGCAGCTAAATGGCTCAGTAGATAGAATACTAGGCCTACAGTCAGGAAGAACTAAGTTCGAATTTGGCCTCAAACACTTAGTGTCAGTCCACTAGAAAAGTAAATGGTAAACCACTTCAGTATCTTTGAAAGAAAACCCCATGAACAATATGGTCCACAGGGTTGTAAAGAGTTTGTACATGACTAAACAAAAACAACAGTTTTCCTGCTTATCTCTTTTTTATCACGTCTGTATTTACATGGCTAGTGCCTTTTTTTTTTAGTTTAGCTGAAGCGTAATAATTTTTTGTTTCAGCCTCTCATTTTAACTTTGTGTGAATATTTATATTTCAAGTGTTCATCTTATAAACAACATATTGATAGATTCTGTTCCTTCTGCCATTTCCTTCTGTTTTGTGATTGAGTTGGTCCCGTTCTCATTTGCTATTATAATTGTTAAATATGTTCTTTCCATTCTGTCTTCTCTTTGCCTCCTGTCACCGCTTTACAAATAAGGTGGTTAAAGAAAAGGAGTTTGCCTAACACTTAATGATTCATAAATGAAACAACTCATTTCTTTCCATTACAGTTCTCTTTCCCTTGCCCTGACCCTGCTCTCACATTTTTGCTCTTTCTTCCTTTTCTTTTAAATCTCTTTAACCCTTCAAATTCCTCTCTCTAAAATCAAGTTTCTTTTTCTTATGATTCATCTCTTACATACTTTATCCTGACCTTTCTCCCTAACTGTCCTCTCCGCTTCTTATTTCTGTTTCTTAATGTATCTTTATGCCAAAATTTCTATGTGTGTATCCATGAGTATGAATCATTTGTTCAATTGTCCTTTATCCAGATCAGATGAAAATAAAATTCATGGAGTACCAATTTCACACTCCCTTTCCTCCATAATTGCATAATCTTCATCTACTGCATCTTTCCTAAATAATAATGCTTTCCCTCCCATTCCTCTTCTTTTCTTCCTCAATATAGTTATCTGCCCTTCCTGCTTTTGTTTTCTTATTAAATCATCAAACAGAACATAACCAACCATGGGCCTTCTGTAATTTTTTTACCTTTCCCTATAGCCCTTAAAGATATTAGAATTTAATGTGTGTTCCAGTGAAGCCATATAGCTTAATGTCATTCATGTATATCTAATGATTAATGTGATGTTTTGTTTTACCACTTTCTTTAATTTGAAAGCCATAATTAATTCTGATATAAATAAATGATAATGATTTAAAGCTAAGCAATACCACAATTGGCTTAACTTATCTCCCTGAAAAGTGCCATATTTTATATCAAATTTACATTTTTTTGACATTTTAAATAGAGAATAGTTTTCCAAGTGAATATTCTAGTGTTCTCACTATTCATGCATTTATTTTCACATACTTTAGACAATTGCAGTATATGAATAACCACTGACTGTGGAACTGTGGGATCATCATTGTGACATCATCATCATCATCTACTACTACTACTATTAATGTTACTACTACTACTATTACTGATAGTACTACTACTGCTATTACAGTAAACACAACTACGACTAAACTATTAGTAGTACTTCTGCTTCTGCTGCTGTTACTACTACTACTACTACTACTACTACTACTACTACTACTACTACTACTACTACTACTACTACTATGACTTTCATTTCTGGCTTAAATGAATTGGCTTTTGATATTAACTAAAAGCCAGGCATTGCCACAGGACTATCTTATCAAAGAATTAGCACTCCCAGTTACTGTAAGCAGATTTTTATGTCAGTAGCAACTGAAGTTGACAGCCAATTGTATCTTCTGTCCACTGGTGGCCAGGTAGAATTACTCCTCTATTAAAAGAAAATAAAATTATCTTGCTTTTGAGATCTGAGGTCTTTGAGAAAGGATAGGATGTTCAAGTTGGTAGAAGTAATGACTTTTCTATTTATGACATCTTACATTTTTATGGATTTTCTACTGTTCAAATCCCAGTCACATACGTTATCTCCCTTGACACTATTTTTGTATGTTACAAAAAATCATTTGAAGTAGGTTGGACAAACTTTCTAATTTTCATTTAATGGAGATGTTCTTTGGTTAAATGAAAGGCATACATGTAGAATGACTATGCTGTATGATTTTTTTTTTTTACTGGGCTCTAGTATTTGTATTGCTTCAGGAAGTATGGCTTCATTAGTTCTTTCTGTATAGATACATTCATGGAGATCACTATAAGACGCCTCTAACCTAACAGGCACTGGCCCAATGAAGGTAAAATTGTTTCACTTTCTTGGTCCAATACGATGTAGTGGAAAGAGTATTGGACTTGAAATCAGAAAACCTGTCAGGGATCTCTGACATACCCTAGGAAAGTGCTTTCATGCTTCTGAACCTATTTCCTTATCTGTAGGTCTTTCATCTACAGTTCTGATATGAATTTCCATATCCGTAATGGCAGAGTCTTCAAGTTGTAGGCATGTGAGTTAGACCTCAACACCTAACAAAATATTACTCTATATGGTTAAAATGCTTCCACTCAACTTTTTTTCTGATGCCTTATCTTAGTATACAGGCAACCTTGGGCTCTCCAGTCAATTTCAGCAGATAATATGATCTATCAGATCCTACCAAGCTTGAAAGGGAGCAAGGAAGGGTCAACTGACGACCCATTGTCTGCTATTTGAGGATAAAGCTAGCTTAGTCAGAGAGATTTATAACCAGCCTGACCACAAGGTAATGGAATTCCATCCATTGACACTATCAAAAACCATCTATTAAGTTGCAGTTATTATTATTGCTTCTCTTTTTTTCTCACAAGTTTTTGTTATTCATTTAAATTTATTTGGGATATTTCAGAGACCATTCTCTGGATCCAGGCTAAAGTGAATGCGAAAATCACATGGCCAGTTATATATAGCCAATCCCAACCACACTCCACATTCATCCACTTTCTTGCCATCTGCCCTGTCATATCTCCCCCTCCGCCCATTCATACTGTGCTTCCTATTTCTTCCTCTGGAAACCTTAATCAAATCCATACTACTAGTGCTTCTGGAAAAGGCATGTTAATCCATTTCCCTAAGGGTTCACTCACTCTCCCTGGAATTTTCCAGAACTCCAGTCATTCTTCTATATGTGCGTCTTTTCCTTTTAGAATGTAATGTTGAGGCCAAGGGTTGTCTTGCTTTTCTACATGAAGCACGTACTTAGCACATAGTACTTTTCCTTCACTTATCTAATTTATGACATTCTCAATGTGGGTGCTCTCTCTGCTTAATGCTGATCACGACACATTCATACCTCTTCATCTTATTCAACTCTTGTCCAGATGTTCTCATAGTTCCTCCACAGAGGGACTATTCAACAATTTAAATAATTTTTGAATATTCATGTAATATTTCAGTTATCCATATTTTATCCTTCATTCTCACCATGTGAGAAGCTCCCAACTATTTCTGGTTTTATGTATACTTAATTTTTTTCAACACTTCTCTTACAGAAGCAATTATTTTTAATAGGTTTACTTATTCTCACCACTATATAACCATATATAGAGATACCTTCTGAGTCAACCATAACTGTGGTTCTAGTGGAATCCTAGTGGTCTAAGATTCTTAACCTGTTAATATCACTGGGAGATATTAGGCCATCAGGAAATAGTCTGGAATCTTTAAAAGTACTGCATAATTGCTCAAATGTGATTCATTCCTCACCTATTTATCTCTAGCCCCCATTTGCTCATGTGAGACACCTAAACAGAAGACTGATTTTCAAACCGACTTTCACTCTGTTGATTCAGGGGTTTTTTTGTTTATTTTGGGGGTTTTTTTGCATTCACCCAGCAGTCTTGTATTCTCTCTACCACTTGGCCAATTGTAAAGATGATGAAAATGTAGTCAGCTGTACAAGATTATCTTTGAAAAACTGTCTAGTCCTGTTTCATGTTCCTATCAAGGAAGTCCTTGGTTTTATACACAGATTACTTGCATAAAGATTTTATAAGGATAAGATAATAGGCACAGAGGTTGGTTCTTAGTACACAGATGTAAAATACTAATTGCCATCATTATCAGGATGAGGATGATTATGAAAGCCCAAATGAAGATCAGGATGGAGATTATGAGTCCCCCAGTGAGGAGGTGGAACCTCAAGTAGAAGATGAGGCTGATTATGAGCCCCCTCCCTCCAATGACGAGGAAATGCAGAACACAATCCTTCCTGCCAAGATTCCTACAGGTTCCATGTATATAGGTAAGGGGTCTAGATTTTGCTTTTCCTCAGCTCTGACAGGTGGAATTAAGCAGTGTTAATTAAGACCTTAATCATTATAGAAGGGATGATATGGCAAAGTAGATTGAGGGTCAGTTTTGGAGTAAGGAAGACTTGGCTTCATTTCTGAGACACACTAGCTATTTAACTATGAGGAGTCATTTATCCTTTCAGTACTCTAGGTAACTCTCTAAAATGATAAATCACATATTGATTGCCAGTCTACAATGAAAGAGGAAGTTTCCGTACCAAGAGTTTCCTACAGCTGGATCATTAACCCCTCTACCCTCCCCGTAAAAGAAGAAAATCTAGCAGCCTTGCCATTAATCTAATTTGTGGCTCATCCAGGACTTGGATTTGTCTACCCTTCTCTAGCCCCCAACCCTTCCACTATTTCATGGCTTTGTGAGAGGCAGTGTGCCACAGCGGATAGAACTTGACCTTGTAGCCAGGAAGATCTGAACTCCGATCCTGCCTCTTACATAAACTAGTTGTGTGACCCTGGGCAAGTTTCTGGATCTCTCAGTGCCCCAACACAATTCTCTGACTACAAGTTGCGAAGATGTCAATCTGCATTGGTAGATAAACTTAGCAGGAACTCCTGACAATAATGAGATCACAGTTCTAGTTTCTACTCTTTGCTAGACTCCAAATCCCTAAGATTCCTAAGGTCCCTTCCAGTTAATTAAATATATGGAAAGAAGTTGCATCTGGAAGACTAGGAATCCCACTGGGCTTTCAAGGTGACTCCATTCATTTTAAAGACTTGATTACTAGAAGTTGTTGTTATCTTTTGCCTCTTTTTCTTCATTGTGTCTCCTCTAAAACATTTTTTGTTGTTGGTCTCTTCAGACAGGCCCCCCCTTGGGAAAACCCCTCAGCAGCCTCCAGTTCCCCCTCAGAGACCCTTACCGGCCATTGGTGGCCGGAACAACACAGTAGGTTTCTTGTGCTTTTAACTGACTTCATCTTTATTCTGTTTTGAAAATCTCCTTAGACTTGAGTAATGCACCAAGTTCTCTGAACTGGGTTTCAATTTTCCAATATTGAAAATAAATGGGAAAATTTACTTTAAAAGAAATATAAACACAATCAGCTTAACCTAGTAATAATATATAGGGCTGCCTGTATGACCTGCTTTCAAAAATACCAGGAAAGTCTCTAGATTTTTCAAACAGCCCCCTCTCTTGTTGGCTAATGCCTCAATTCCTTTTTAGCTGGAGATAAAATCTTTCACTCTTCAATTAGATAAGGCATGAAATGTGTATATGCATTTGGGGAAACAAAAGTTCCTTCTCCTTTCTGGGTCTCATTTTTCTCATAAGTAAAAAGGAAAACTTGGACTAGTTAACTTTAAGTGCCTTTATTGCAAGCTATAAAGTTCTAGAATCCTGTAATTTCACAGCCTTGAAATTCCTACTGAGGTACATAATTGACTGGTAGGAATCCCTGAAAACGATGGAAAGATTGGAGGAGATTGAAAGGTAGCTATTGAGATGGGGGAAGGAGGCATGGAAAGGAGAAGTTAGGATGGTGAAGACAAACCCAGTGTCAACAGTTTGCTGAGGCTTGACCTAACATAAATATGAAACCTTCCCCTCCCTCTTCCCCATCACCAAAATGTTGCCTTGTAATGAGGGCATCTATTCTTAACAGCCTCCTCATCTTCCACAATCCAATCATGAAGAGCCCATTAGAGGCAGAAACCACCGAACACCCAACTGTAAGTACAAATCTCTATCTCTCTACAGAATGTTTTTCTCCTCTTCCAATGACTACATTATTTCCACTTATATTATTTGCTTTCAGTCCTTGCACCATCCATAGACAGAAGTAAAAAGCCACCACTGGATCGTACATTACCTCAATTTGAAAGAGATTTGGCAATAGGTGAGTTTATGTAACATATCATAGGTACTGGTCTTTTCTACATTTCTAAATAATGATTTGTATAGCAAAAAAAATCATGGAAGGGTTGAAACAGACTTGGACTAGAAGTCAGGAGACCTGGGCTTTTTGTCCTATCTCTGCCACTGAGTGACCCTGGGCAAGTCACTCACCCTTCAGGACTCAATTTCTTCAGTTATAAAACTGGATTAGATTAGATTCCATTTTATTTAATAAATGGTGACTAAGTGCCTATTAGGCAGCAAGGTAGCCCAGCGGACAAAAGAGGGGCCTTGGACTCAGGAAGACCTATGTTTGACTCTTGCCTCTGACAATTACTAGCTGTGTGACTCTGGGCAAGTCACTAAACCTCTCTCAGCCTCAGTTTCTGCATCTGTAGAATAGGTACAATAATAACAGCTGCATCTTTGGGTTACTGTGAGGATCAAATGAGGTAAAGCACTTAGCGTAATTCTTGTTATATAGTAGGTGCTTAATATGGGTGTTAACTATTAAGATGATGATAACAATTTACAAGTTATTACAAAAGTCCTAGAGAAGGTTCAAACTAGTAATGCTCAATACCTTTATATGTAAAGCACTTTGCAAACCTGAAAGCCCTATAGAAGTGCTAATTCTTTTTATGTGCAACAAAGATTTGTTGCAGGGACCTCAAATACCTATTATCCTATGAAAAGGAGTGTACATGCATGGGATGGGCCCAGTCACAGCGCTGTGAGAAATCTGGGCAGTATACACGGCTTTCACCTGGGGAAGAGGAGAGTCACTCAAGACAGAGGAGGGAGAACCTGAATGGAGCCTTGAATGAAGAGAGGGGACTGACAGAGGTGGAAAAGGGGCATCCATCTATAGCCATGTGAGCAAAGACATGGAATCAGGAATGCGCAGATAACAATGGGTCCCTTGAGCAATGTTGTCTGACTTGAATATGAAGGATGCAGATGGGCATGGTAGATGGAGCTACATTGTAGGAAATCTTGAATGCCAGGTTTGGAAGGATCAGGATCAATTTATACGTAATATATTAGGGGATGGGGAGCTATTAAAAGCTTCCAGTCACAGGTATGGCATGGTCAGAGCTATTCATTAGGAAGGTTATTCAAAAATATCTCTGTAAAGATTGAATTGGAGATGGAATAAACTAGAGGTTAAAGAAAAAATAACCACAACAGGCACAACTATAAAGTAAAATGTTGTTCAGACATTTTCATTAGTGTATGAATTTTTGTGACCTCATTTGGGATTTTTTTGGCAGAGATGCTGGAGTGATTTGCCATGTCCTTCTCCAGCTCATTTTACAGATGGGGGATTCCCACAATGAGGCAAATAGGGTTAAGTGACTTGCTCAGGGTCACACAGCTAGTCAATATCTGAGGCTAAATCTGAAATCAGGAAGATGAGTTTTCCCAACTCCAGACCTTGCACTCTATCCACCGTGCCACTTGGCTGCCCCTTACAATAATACATTTGACCTCTGTTCTCTGCTTTCCATTACTATGACCTCCAGTCTGGTTCAGACTATCATCTCTCTCCTGAAGCCTCCTACTTCATCTCCCTTCTCCGATCCATCCACCACTCAGCTTGCCAAATTGACGTTCCTAAATCATTGGTTTGACCCAATTGCTCCCTGCTGTAGAAGTTCCAGTAATCCCCTCTTGCTCGTAGGATAAAACACAGACTCTTCTTTGACTTGTAAAGCACTTCATCATTTGGCTCCAACCTTTTCAGACACACCACATTATCCTCCTTAACTTACTCTTAATCACAATCAATTTAACCCACTTTATTTCCCATCTCCCTGCCTTTGTGTAAGCTTATGTCCCATGCCTGTAATGAATCATCTCCACACTTTTGCCTCCTAAGAGCTCCATGTTCTTTGAAAACTCACCTCAAGTGTCATTTCCAAGAGGGAACCTATCTCTACTCTCCCAGTTAATAGGGTTCTCACTTCTCAGAAAGTAAATGGTATATATTTTGCATTTAATTTTCTGTGTTCATGTTGTTCCTCCCCCACTCCCCTTCCTAAAATAGAAGTTCTTCAAAGGTGGTGTGATATAAGTTTATGTTTGTTGTTTTCCCTCTGATGTCTGACACAATGACTAGCTTATAATAGGTGCCTAATAAAAAGTCTGTGGAATAGGATTCAGATGAACAGTGGAGATTATAGTGGGAGATGAGAGGAAGGGTTCACATAAGGTATGGCAGAAATAGAATCAATAGGACATTATCAACTTATTGGATCCTAAGTTACTAGGGAAAAGGATGGCTCCATCTACGGAAATGTCATTAGGTTGGAGTGGGGGGAGGTTTTGAGATGATGCATTTGTTTTTAGATGCTGAATCTGAAACCTGAAGCACATTCCAGTGGAGCTATGTGGCAGGAGTTGGAAAAAAGCTTCAATGGAAGGAAGTTACTTTAAGGTCCCTTCCAGGTGTACCACGCCATGATTCTATGCTCCCCAGTAGAAAACAATGCCACTGGCAGAGATAACTATCTATCACCTCTTCTCTCAGTCAAGCCCCCAACTCTACTTTCACTCTCATTCCTTCATGGATGGCCTTGCCCACTATTTGACAGAATCCCACTATGCCTTCTTTACTCCTCTAAACTTAGGGCTTCACCCATGCTCCCCATTTCCTCCAGTCCCAAACTAAGGACTTCCTCAAGGCTAACGCTGACTCCCCCAACTGTGCTCTTGGTTCCCATTCCCATCTTTTCTCCTCTTTTATATTGCTTCATCAGTCATCTCTTCTCACATGCATTTTCAGTGTCACCCTCTCTGGGAGTTCTTTCTTTCTCAACTTAAAAAAATGCTTCAGTGTCGCCTGGTGGGAGAAAAAAGATCTCCCTTTGATCTTGCTTATCTCTTGTTTGTTCTCTCCTCTCTCTGACTAACACTAGACTGACTTCTAGAAGCTGGAATGGCTCACTGGCCCCTCAAACTCAACTTGTCCAAAACAGAATTCCTCCCTTTTCCCTCCTTTATTAAGTCCCAAGGCCTTTCTCTCCACCGATATTTTTTTCTTTGTCTTTATGGTATCATCATTCTCTCAATCATCCAAGCTTTGTTTTTGTTGGGTTATTTTAGGTTTGTCTGACTTTGTTATACCATTGGAGGTTTTCTTCACAAAGATACTAGAGTGATTTGCCATTTCCTGCTCCAACTCATTTTGCAGATGAGGAAACTGAGGCAAACTGGGTTAAATTACTTTCCCAGAGTCACACAGCTAGTAAATGTCTGAGACTGGATTTGTACTCAGGAAGATGAGTCTTCCTAACTTTGGGCCCAGCTCTCTATTTACCATACCACCTAGCTACCCTATCCTTACATCTAACTACTTGCAAAAAATACTATCCCATTCTACCTCCACAATACATCTTGCAACTCTCCTCCCCTCTTCACCACGCGTGTGTCTCCCTCCTTAGTTCAGGCCTTCATCACCTCTTGCTTGGACTCTTTTGTCCCAGTCTCCCAGCTTCCTTTTCTACCTCTAGTAGATGCCTTCTCTAATATGTTTTTCACATTACTTCCTGCATAATCTTCCTAACATATTGCTGCAAATGTAAACATCTCCTTTAAAATTTAACATCTTAGAAAATGAGCTGCTGTGGGCAAATCAGCCAACTTTTTATTAAAACTTATTTGGACGTTAGGGTATTGGCTCTGTGGGATTTTGTTTGCTTATTCTTTGGTATTTTTGGTATAGCATCCTCAGTAAGGCCCAATTAAATTAGAAAGCATTTTATGAAAAGAAAAAAGCATCCCAGACCAGTAAAACGAATCAAGCTGTGAAAATGAAACTCTAGGCATATGGCTTATCACCCTGAGGTCTTCAAAGACCCATTTCCAGGCCTCTGAAATGCTGGGACTCTATTATTCCAGAACAAGGCTGCAGAAGCCTTCAGATAAAACAGCAAAATGCTAAAGAAATTTCACGGAATGGCTTTTCATATGCTAATACTAACCAGCATCCTTATAATCCCATATTCATCTTAGAGAGAGCATGCAGGTAATGGAGAAGTAATTTCTCTTTGAGCTATGCAAGGGGTTCAGAAATAAGGTCCACTCAAGGAAACTAAGAAAAAAAAACATGTTAAAAATCCTATTGGCTAACTCAGTGTAAAAGCTTTTCATCTTCATGAGCACAGTGCAAGGGAGCATCAGACTGGGAGTCAGAGGACCTAGGTCTGAATCCTCATGTGGTTATTTATGGTTTTTAAGGCCCTGGGCCTACAGCCTCTATCTAGACCTCACTTTCCTTTGGTGGAATACAAAAGGATCGAAGGTTCACCCTACATTACATCTAAGGGCCTTTCCAGCTCTAACATTCCAAGATTTTTCTATTCAATGGGAAAAATCAACATTGTTGCCTGCAGTGGCACAAATTAAACTTCCCTCTTTTCTAGAACTTTGGGAAGCAGAGATCCAACTAATTTTCTGAATCTGACTTCTTTTATACGGGAATAAGTAGGTGGCTGAGAGGGAGGAAATAGTACAGGAAGAGAAAGGGGAATAGTAAATTTTACATTTTTTAAGGTTAGAGTTTTGTTTGTTTGGGATGCAGGAGGGGTGGTAAAAGTTCTTAATGTCTACCTTTGCATTTTGGGCACAGGTTTAAGTTGCTCTCATTTTCAGCAGAGAGAAACTCCTTCACTTCCTGTTTTAAGTGGTAACTAAAAAATGTTTAGAATTCTATTTTTATGAGGAAGTATCCTTCTGACCCTGTGAATATTGAAGATACTGCTAAAGAATTTTTTTCCTGGGCTGAGAGTTCACAACTGCAGACATGATTAGGTTTATTGAAGACATGAACTCAAAAATAAAAAAGGCTAGTTATAAATATAGAGTTTCAAATGACCTTAGAGGTCATTTCTCCCTACCCCCTTCATATTATAGATGAGGCAACTGAGACTTAGATAAGTTAAGTGACTTGCCCAAGGTCACTCAAATAATTAGTACACATTCACATAAAACCCAGGATTCAGCACCACAAGTCAATAAACTAGGGATTAGAAAAAATGAAAGAAAGAAAAAAAATGTCTCTTCCATTTATGAATGGTTAGGTACTCCTGGAAGCTCAATGTGCTTTGCATGAATATAAAACTATATGTGCCCTTGGCAAATTGGTTCTTATCTCTGGACTTCACTTTCCTCTTCTACATAATGAAGAGGTTGGATGAGATGGTCTTGAGGGACCTTGCTTACTTGCTTCTAATGTCTTAATCGAAGAATAAAACTTCACACCTGTGTTATTTGGCTAAAAATGCTTGCCCATGCACCAGATTGTTTCTAGGTCTCAGAGTTAGGGAATTATGAATTGAATTCAAGACATGAAAAAAATTTTCATTTGTCATTTGCAGGGAAAAAACCAGTTTTGCCTGATAAGGTAAGACATCCTTTACCTTAAGAAAGCACAATGCATATTCATCCAATGGAACATATTAAAGATTCTGACACATTTTTATTGTATTTTACAGCCTTCAGCTCCTGCACTGAGGTAAGGTGAAGGGAGTGTTTGGGAGATTAAGATGGTACATGTTATAGAACTCTAACCTATAGCATTCAGTTGACTTTCTTTAATAAATCTGGTTTCTAAATACCACAGGACTTCTGGAGATCACTTACCTAAGCTACAGAAGCCTCCTTTGCCACCTGGAGAAAAACCTGATAGAAATTTTAAGAAGCCACCTGTGCCAAAGTAAGATTATCTCCCTAGTAGAGTATGAGAGTCATACAACTGAAGATCATTTTTAAAAACATGTCTGACATACAACCAATGATAAAAGGAGAAAAGTAATGGGGGCCATTTTGTACTAAATGGCATGTTTTTGAAGTTTGTGATTAAGGAATGTTTAGACTTTAAAAGTCAGATATAAAGTAACCTAGTCAAGAGCAAAAAAAAAAGTGAAAAAAATCCCTGACAAATAGGAAAATAGTTTTAATCAATGTAATGAGAATTACTGTGCTTTTTGAAGATAGCATCCCCAACAGTGACCTTTTTCTCAGAGTATTTCTAACAAAGCATCCTATCTAGTTCATGGGGGCTACTACCATCATTTTCTCCTCTTCTGGTAGTAGAAATTTTCTCCTCCCATTCTTCATAGGAACTTTCTCCACTGTCCAACTTGCAGTGTCTTAGAATATACTGTGGAGATGCCTCCTTTGCTGAAAACAAGTTTCTGGTACATTTTTCAGCGGTATGAATGGTAAAAGAGAGTGAAGATCTTAGGGCCACAGAGATGGAAGGGTATTCAATGGCCAGATCGTATAACACATCCCCCCCCTCCCCCCCGCCACTTTACAAATGAAAACACTGAAGCACTCCTAAGTAACTTGAGCAAGGTCACAAAACTTTGTAGAAATGTGAAAAATACTTTGACAGAGCTGAGGCCCATGATATTTTCTGTTTCTTGGTCCAAAGTTGCTTCTACTATCTCAGAGCAGTAATCTCCACCAAATACAGATGTCAGCAATGACTTTTAGGAAGCTGGTACAAAATCTGTAACACTGCAGTGTTGCTTTGGGAAAACCAGGCTAAGTCAGTACAAAAAAATCCCTTGTCCTGTGGCATTTTCCAAATTTCTTGTTCTTAGAATGTGTGGGAACATGGTCTGGGATTTAAAAATGTTGTCAAGAAAGGAGGATGTTTATTTTTAATCTTTCCAATTGTTTTGAGGGATATCTTTTCTGTGTAACTTGTGTGCCCTGGCCTAGAAGTCAAGTTGCCTGGGTTCCAACTCTAGTTCTAACACTACCAAGTTAGATGGGCAGCTCACTTGATGTCTCTTTCTATCAGTTTTCTCCTCTGCAAAAATTTAGATGATCCCTAAGGTGCCTCTCTAGCTCCAACATGACATGATTCTATTTCAATAGTAACCAAAACTATGGCTGCTGAACAAACAGCTTTTTTTGATCATGATTTCCATAGGTAGCTCTGAAGAGGATATTTTTTCTTATTGCCCATCATGATGACAGAGAAATTAATTGCTGCAACTCTCTTTATACACAAACTCCCTGTATCTCCCCTTCTGCCAATGGTTTTGTTTCACTTTTAAATGGGCTAACTTCTTGGTGATTTTAACACATATATCCAAAAACAAAAACTTGGTTATTCACATTCCAATCATTTCCGTGGGGGAAGAAATTAATTCTTTTTATTCTTCCAAATTCATTTTCAGGCATGGATGGGAAGCAGACGTAAGAGGAGAAGTAAGTACAAAACAACCTGCTGTCAATATGATACACAGTTAAATCTACCATAAATCAATGGGGGATGGTGGTAAGGAGAGCAATCAGTCCATACTAGATAATATAAGGGCAATCTCTCAGAGGCAAGTTGGGAGAATTACCATGATCCTAGGCTACATGCCCAAATTTTCAAGGTCTTTGCTGTGCCTTCCTGATCCTGAAAAAATGCCAAATATACAGCTTATACCATGGGTCACCCAGAGGAAGATTAATTAAATTAATCAATAAATTTTATTCAGCAGGCATTGAATAAAACTTATTAATTAATTAAATTAATTTCTCCATGAGATGCTATGTCTCCAGACTATACTTTATACTGGGTAATGGGGAAGGGCCACATACAGAATATTAAGTTGCTATTTCTAATGTCAAGTGAGTAGCAAGGTGGCAGCACAGTGGATTGAGTGTCAGTCCTGGAGTAAACTCTTCTTTGTGAGTTCAAATCTGACCTTATTGACTTACACGCTCACTAGCTGTATGACCCTGGACAAGTCACTTTACGCTATTTGCTTCAGTTTCCTCATCTGTAAATTGAGCTGGGGAAAGAAATGGCAAATCACTCCAAAAAGAAAACAAAAAAACCCAAATGGGATCACAAAGAGCTAGACGCAACTGAAATGACTTAATAACCATAAAACTTAAGTAGCAGACAGTCTATTGGAAGACATATGACTGATGCACTTAAAACAATTAAGGAATATCACCAGATTTAATTTAACTAAGTTCTGAATTGTGATACAAGTATTTTGTTAGAGATCTATATGTACTTGAATAGTTGTCTTCAGCTACCAATAGGAATATTGGTCAAAAAAGCTATTTATTTAGCAAAACTTATCTTTAGTTGCTATTGAATTAGAATCCTGTCATGTTAGAGGTAAAAAGGGACCTTAGGGATCACCTAAGTCTTACACAGGTGATGGGCAGAGTAGTAATTAGGATTTTTAACCTGAGGCAGATGGGAGGGAAGGTAGAGGCATGGTTTCCAGGGGGGGATAAAAGTATTATTATCTGGGACTCCTTCTTTGTTGCTAAAGACTAAATGGTTGGGGGACAAAAACGTTTTAGGATGGTGCTACATTTTGGTGCTTTGAGACAAAACCCCATTCTCCTCAACCTAGTTATGGCTCTGGCAGTGGTCTTGAAGGATTGGAAGGATTTAAATAAACTGAGGAGAAAAACAGGTTGAAAGGGCAGCATGATCAAAAATAGGAATGAGCATGGTGTGTTTGCCGAGCATTTAAAACAATCTCAACATGTTAGATAAGATGGGGATGGCAGCAGATAAGGCTTAATAAATCTTTACAAGAGAAGGGCAAACACAGACAATGAATCTAGACAAAAAAGTTTAAACGATGTGGTAGGAAAATATGAAGCCAGTATGCACTCTCAAGTAAAGGGGTTATACGAACCAAGAAGGATTATGTTTTAGGGAGCCCTATCATGCACAAAGGGGACGCTACGAGTCTACAACTCTTTACTTGCCCCTTCCTAAGAACTCCACTTGACCTAATGGCAGCTAGGTTTTGCACTGAATAGAGTGCAGGACCTAAGTTAGGAAAGCCTGGGTAGCTGGGCAAGTCACTAAACCTCGTCTGCTGTAACTTAACCTTCCTGAGATTATAATAGCACTTACCTCCCAGGGTTGTTTTGAGGAGCAAATGAGACAATACTTGTAAAGCACATAGTAGTTGTGGAGTCTTTTTTCAGTTACGTATGACTCTTTATGACCCCATTGGGCTTTCTGGGGGCCAAAGATACTAGAGTGATTCACCATTTCATTCACCTGCTCATTATGTAGATGAGGAAACTGAGGCAAATAGGGTTATTAAGTGATTTGTCCAGGGTCACACTGCTAGTAAGTGTCTGAGGCTGGATTTGAACTCGGGAGTATGAGTATTCCTGCCTCAGGCCCAGCACTCTATCCACTGCACTATAGTAAACGGGTGCTTAATAAATGTTTATTTCCTTCATCCTTCCCCTGATAATGTTTGGGACAATCCTTTTCTTGAATGCTCTGAATGCTTTTGTTGGCTGGTTCAACTTAGTCCTTGTCTACGTGCAGCAAGAAACTAAGATGGTTCACGATAGCTAAAGTATTGCTTTTAAAGATCCATATATTATTTAAAAGAAGATCAGAATAGCTATCTAGAGCTGTATTTTCATGAAGCATGGCTAGGGCAAATTCTAAAGACTAATTGCGCCTTGTTACTGTCTATTTTTGGGACTCTTTCTAAGGCTAAATTTAGTCTCCTTACATAATTAAAGATAAAACAAGGAAAGAAAGAAACGATAATTTATTAAGTCCCTACCAGGTATCAGGCACTGTGCTTCTATCTCATTTGATTCTCACCACAATCCTGGGAGGTAAGTGCTATAATGTCCCCATTTTATGATTGAGGAAACTGAGGTAAATGAAGGTTAGATGACTTGCCTAGGGTCACAAAACTAGTAAATATCTGAGGCTAGATTTGAACTCAGATTAGTCTTGACTCCAGGCCCAGTCTTCTATCCACTATACAACCCATCAACTACTAAGAACAATTATATTTATTAAAAAGCTTTCCACATAAAAATGATACTATTACCATTACTGACTGTTATTGATTACCAATAATAATAGGCATCCAGGTGGCACAGTGGATAGAATTGCTGTGGGGATCAAACAACATAGTATTTATAAAGTATTGCACACAGTGCCTTTCACATAGTAGGTACTATGGAGATGATAGCTATTATTAGCCATTATTAAAGAAAGAAGTCTACAGAGTCAAAAGTGGGGCCCAGAGAAGAATGAATGAGATATTACAAAGACAGTGATACTGACTTGTCCCACTTTCTAAATCTTTATGGAAAATCCTACTATCCTTCATAATATTTTTAATGTGAATTAATGTTTTTCTGATTTTAAAAAAAGATTGGTTGATTCTAATAGAATATCACAGAGATAGCAATGCCTTGGGAACTTCATATCATTGAAATAATGTCTTATTCTTTTTTCTCCCTGCTCCAGGAAGAAGATGATGGTATGTAAGGAAAATCTCACTTAAATGATTCCTTTTTATCTTTCCAAGGGGTCCTTCAAATGAAGATATTTCTTAGGCAAAGCAGAGGTCTGATGATGGCCACATCATGTTAGATACACATATGGATATAAAATGAAATTAGACAAAATCATTTTATTATTTTTTTCAGGTGGGAAAGGAGGCTGAACCTATAATTTTATCAGTGTAGGGATTTCCTGTATGAAAATTCTCTCCACCAATGCACACTTCTTCAGAAACTTAAAGTCTTAGAGAATTGCCTAGGAGCAATGCTTCTTAAACTGTGGGTGGCAACCCCATGTGTGTTTAAGAAGCGCTCATGGGGTCCAGAGTCGAAAAAGTTTAAGAAGTCCTGGCCTAGGGCACAGAAGTTAAGTGATTTGCCCATGGTTACAAAGCTGATATGTGAGGACCCAGGCCTGCCTCTCTATTTATTATACCATGCCATCTCCCTTAGTTGGGTCAATAAGAAAAAAGTGTTGCCTGAGTTATAAATGTAATTATTAAAATAATGCACTAGTTGTGATTTAAAAAAGCTCAACCCCAAAATCTGCACTTATCCTATTTAACATTCATGTAAAGAATCAAGATAGAATCAGTAGAGAAGTATAATGCAGTTTTGAACAATTAATTATTTCTGAAAATAAATGGTTATTTCTACCAACCTAATAAGTCAAAGGGGCAGCTGGATAACACAGTGGATAGAGCACCAGGCCTGGAGTGAGGAAGACCTGAGTTCAAATCTGGCCTCAGATACTTACTAGTTGTGTGACTCTGGGCAAGTCATTAAACCCTGTTTGCCTCAGTTGCCTCATCTGTAAAATGATCTGAAGAAAGAAATGATAAACGACTTCAGAATCTTTGCCAAAAAAACCCTAAATGAAGTCACAGAGTCAGACAGGACTGAAATGGATAGCAATAACAAAGAGTCAAAGGAGAAACATGTCATGTAATACACAACATAAAGCATACCAAAGGAACTTCAAATTAATTCTTACATAAAATTGTATCTGTATAATTACGTCACATAGGCATTCCAAGAGGGAGAATTAGCCAAAATGCCTTTTGGAGGATGGGTCACATCTTCAGAATTATCTTCTAATTACAGGCAATGTTTTCCACTGTTATCGCTCCCTAGCGCAGCCCTGTTGAAGTTCTAGCACTTTAAGCAGAAGTGTTCATGAATGAGTATAGTAGGTAACCCTTGTCAATACATTTATTTATTCATGGAGATCTTAACTGTTCTCTTTTCTTTACCATAGTGCACCACAGGCCACTCCCTCATCCAGCTATTCCCTCTTTCTCTTCCAACACTTTCCCTTCAAGATCTGTCAAGCCACCATCCAAACTTCCCCAGTCAGGATCTAACAGTATGCCTGGGCCCATCACAGCAAGGTTCGTCTATTGCCTGTTTGTAGGTTTTGAGCTAATATGATGTCTGTTGCCATTGCAGAGCATGGTGGGGCACAACTTCCTGGGTCAAAAGGTTGTGCCAGGTGGGTTAATAAGGGAAATGGGTCATAGCTGGGGTCAGTAAAGGATCATAGCTGGGGTCAGTGAAGCCAATCCCTGACCACATTGCGGGTTATATTCTGTTTTTGCTTCCCAACTTGGCAATGCTGACATCCTCTATCATTCTCCTGACAATTAACACTGAGACAAGAAATGAGGAATTTTGGGGGAAAAAAAAGTAAACAATTTAGCAACATTTGAAAAGTATACGCGCGCGTGCACACACACACCCACCCCTAATGTCCTAGGAGCTGAGAAAGCTCTTGCATTTTGAAATGGGAAAATGAAATTAAACAGATAAACAATATGTACCATGGACAGTAAGTGATGTGACAGGAACTCTTGCTGTCCAATCTATTATGGTTTCAGCATATCAAGGATCAGA
The DNA here is from genome assembly GCA_023548195.1 of Bettongia penicillata ogilbyi. Classification (NCBI taxonomy): domain Eukaryota; kingdom Metazoa; phylum Chordata; class Mammalia; order Diprotodontia; family Potoroidae; genus Bettongia; species Bettongia penicillata. Next base: position 10,363,586 of record JAJHZJ010000090.1, read on the forward strand.
ATAGCAACAGTACTTTTCTAGTTGTTAGTAAAAAAACAAAAAAGAGGCAGAAACAGAGGCAAAAAGTCATAGGACGCCAGCAGGAGGCAGCTGATTACGTCCAGTATTAGTTTCTCAGGCTTTTAACATATTTAGAAGACCCTGGAATGGGCTGCCCTGGAATAAACATTTCTAGTAATCTTCATCTCTTCTTTACGGTGTTCCTTGAATTTAAGGTAAGCAGATATCAATGAAGTAGAATTTTCACTGTCTCCCCTCCCTCCACCCTGACTATCCCACCCATTGTTTCATTTACCTCTAATTCTGTCTCCACAGCAATTTTCCACCAAGTGGATCACTGCCACCATACTTGTCCAAAGGTACGCATGTGATTTAGAACTTTTTTGTGTTGCTACCACATCTAGCGTACTTCTAGACTTACAGTAGACCTTTCAACTATAGCATAGTTTTGCAAACTTGTTGAGAAAAAAGCCTAATTCTTCTTTTAAAAAATGACTTCAGCGAAGAATTTTTTACTAAAGAAGAGACAGAAAGCATTATGAAACACAAGATGGATAATTTTGATTACATTAAACTGAAAAGTTTTTGTACAACCAAACCCAATGCAACCAAAATTCGGAGGGATGTAGTAAATTGGGAAAGAATTTTTACAGCTAAGCTCGGGGATAAAGGCCTCATTTCTAGAATATATAGAGAACTGAGTCGAATATACAACATTACAAGTCATTCCCCAATTGATAAATGGTCAAAGGATATGAACAGGCAATTTTCAGAGGAAGAAATTAAAGATATCTATAATCATATGAAAAAGTGCTCTAAATCACTATTGATTAGAGAGATGCAAATCAAAACAACTCTGAGGTACCACATCATACCTATCAGATTGGCTAACATGATTAAACAGGAAGATGATAAATGCTGGAGAGGATGTGGGAGAGTTGGAACACTAATTCATTGTTGGTGGAGCTGTGAGCTCATCCAAACATTCTGGAGAACAGTTTGGAACTATGCCCAAAGGACTACAAAAATGTGCATACCCTTTGACCCAGCAATATCACTACTAGGACTGTATCCCCAAGAGATCATAAAAACGGGAAAGGGTCCCACGTGTACAAAAATATTTATAGCAGCACTCTTTGTGGTAGCCAAGAACTGGAAATCAAGGGGATGCCCATCAATTGGGGAATGGCTGAATAAATTATGGTATATGAATGTAATGGAGTACTATTGTGCCATAAGAAATGATGAAAAAGAAAACTTCAGAGAGGCCTGGAAGGACTTATATGATGTGATGCTGAACAAAAGGAGCAGAACCAGGAGAACTCTGTGCACAGCAACGACCACAGTGTGCAAGAGATTTTTCTGGTAGACTTGGAACTTCGTAATAATGCAAGAACTTATTTAAAAAAAAAATCCCAGTGGTGGTTTTCTAAGGAAAAAAAAAAAGGTTTTCTAAGGCCTTCCACACTCAGAGAAAGAAATATGGAAGTCACTCGCAGAATGTAGCAGATCATGTTTGTGTGTGGGTGGGTTTTAGTGTATTATGTTTTGATTTGTTATATGATTTCTTCCATTTATTTTAGTTTGACTACATAGCATGACTATAGTGAAAATGTGCTCAATAGGAAAGTGTATGTAGAACCTATACAGAATTGTATACTGTCATGGGGAAGGAGTGGGGTAGTGGGGGAAAGGTGTGGGGGGGATAAAATCTTAATTTTATGGTAGTGATTGTAGAACATTAAAAAATAATAATGAAATTATATTAAATAAAAAAAATAAAACATGACTTCAACGAAAGGCTCCCTGGCAGGCTGAGGTAACATTATGTTAAAACCAGGTAGAAGATTTAAATATCCATGAACCCACAGGAGTTTAGGTTTGATGAATTTTTAGCTCTAAATGTCTGCTTTCTTCATCCATAAAATGACCTGGAGAAAGAAATGGCAAAGACCTCCAAGAAAACCCCAAAAAGGGTCACAAAGAGTCAGACACAACGGAAACAACACTGTCACTTAGTATTTGAGTAACCATTGACATGTTTAGCCTATCAACAGGCATTTTGTTATAACCTTTTAAAAAAAGATCTGGTTACACTTGTCAAAAGTAAAGAAGCACTATGATATGAGAGAGTATTAAGTGGTATAACAGCATATACAGTGCTATATATATCTATAATATGCATGCATTATCTAATTTTACATATAGCTGAGGGCTATACCGACATAATATATTGGATAAAGGATGGGCCTCTGAATCAGAATGACCTGGATTCAACTCCTGGCTCTGACATAAACTGACTGTATGAAAGAGAGTAAGTCACTAGATCCTTAGTGCCCAAGGCAAATCTAAGACTACAAATTTGAGGAATCACTGATCTTTGTTACTGAGGGGAATTTCAAAACCAAGAACTGTCTGTACTGATGAAACCATAGGTTGGTGGGAGGGTGGAGAGAGAAACAGTAATCACTTAATACACTTGTGTTGGGGGAGCAAGTGTTTCTTTTTCATTTGTAGCCTCTAAGGTATCTAGCCACAGGTGTAGGCAAAGAATAAAGCCTCTGTTTGCACCTTTTATATAGCACTTAACATCTACCTCATGTGTGCAATAATCTGAAAGTCAGAGTGCTGTAGTGAAAAGAGCACTGAATTCAGCAGCATTCAAGAGAGCTGGGCTCTTATCTTGACTCTCCCATTTACTAGTTGTATGACCCTGGGCAAGTCACTTAATCTGAACTTCTTCTGAGGATAATATATACTTTATTTCAATGAAAACTGAAGAAAATGCCCTGAAAATATGAGTTATTTTTATAGTTACATTTTGTAAGTTTTACATTTTAAAATACATATTTTTATGAATTGAATTCTTAAGAACAGTCACTAATTGCAAGAATATTATAATTTGGTTGGGAATAAATACCTATCTATGTGAAACAACTAGAAAATAATACAAGATAATAATGTATTCCATAAAAATAAGACCTAGCATAGGACCTTGATCTCATTCAGTGTTTTCTGAATGTAATTGAATTGCACACTAGTCTGTGTTACTGACTGTATTTTAGCAGCTGAAAAAAAATGGAGACATACAGGGCTCATATCAGAAGATCTGAGCTCTAGTGTGAGCTCTGTTACTCCCTGAATGACCCTGGGCAAGATACTTAATGTCTCTTAGTTATGTGGATTAGTAGATAGAACATTGAGCCTGGAGTCAGGAAGACTGAGTTCAAATCCCACCTCAGTCACAAGTAGCTGTGTGACCTTGGACAAATCACTTAACTTCTGTTACTGTAAAATGATGGGGTGGAGTGGAGTAGGTGATCTCTAAAGTTCTGTACAATTCTAAAATTCTGTGTGAATAAAATATTTAAAGCTCTTTAAGGGTGGGTAGGATTTAGATTAGTAGACAGGAGGCCTGTGTAGTAAATGCTAATGGGGAAATCACAGAATGAAATTTCTCTGAAATGTATCTGCCATGTTGAAGTAATCTGTGTCATTAGCCTCTCCCATTGTATCTGCATAAGAAGAAACTAACATCACTATTGAATGTCTCTTGCATCCCACACAGACAATTCTCACAAATATCTCTGTGCTTGGATACTTGTTCCAAATTTCCTCCTGTTGCATAAATGATGGAATTGGCATTGATCAAGTACTTAATATGTGCAAAGCATGGTGCCAAGTACTGGGTTATAGATGGGAAAGCATTGCCTGATATACTAGAGGGGGAGAAAAGGATAGGTAAGACAAGGAAAGGAGAAGGAAGGGAGGAAAGGAGGAAGGGAGAAGAGTTTTTGAAATCACAGACAGGACAGAAAGAAGGCCAAAAAGCATAACTTTGAAAGAAACATTTTGAGTTTATTATATACTTACAGGGAAAAGTGAGCTGACCTGAAGATGGAGAATGCCATTTCATGTACAACCATCTTTCTGTTATACTGTGCATGGAAGTGATCGTTTTAGTTGGTGTTTGTTAATTTCAAATTTTAAAAATAACATCCAGGAAAGTTTAGAAAAATTTACATTTCTATGACACTTTGCAATTTATAAAGGATTTTCCTAAATATAAGATATTTTAGTCTTAGTGCCATTTTAAACTATTAAAGTTTAAAGTAGAATTAAGACTTTTGAAACACCTGTATCATCCTATTTTATCTGCACAATAACCTTGTAAAGGAGGACAAATGTTATTTTTGTTCTGCTGTCAAAAGGTTCATGTCATTCTACACCCATTTGATAATGATGGTATCATTTATATGGCATTTGGGGGTTTGCAAAGTGCTTTACAAACATTATCTCATTTTTCCTCCCAACAATCCTGAGAGGTAGGTGCTATTATTATGCAGAAGTTAAGTGATTTACCCAAGGTCACACAGCTAGTTGGGACTGCAGTGGGATAAGAACTCAGGTCTTCCAGAGTCCAGATTCAATATTTTCTCTACTAATCCACCTAACTAAAAATAGATTAAATATGAATGTCCTTGAAACACACTGTCAAAGACAATTCCATGCTACTTTAGCCAACACCTTTTATTTGGATAAAATGATGAAAAATAACTTTAATATTATTACTATATAACTACTGCAACATTTAAAAATCTATAGTAGTATTAGATATTATGTAAAAGACTAGCTCCCTCAATAATGCTGCAGAATCTTCATTTGCATGGGATGAAAAGGATAAATAACTTGTATTACTAGTAGCTTTAAAACATACACTTCTGTAAGATCATTGTAGACTTACTATATTTTCTTCATTCTGTGATAAACAGAATTGTACTGTGTCATCTGAAGAGATATTATGGTTTCTAAATTATAGAAAATGTTTTTATCACTGATTCCTGGAATATTCATCAGAAATAGTTTAAATGTTATTTGAGGAAAACAAAATATGATTTAATAGAAGTATTAAAAATGGTATAGTGAATGGACTATCTTGATCAGTTTTAATCTATAATTTTGAAGGTGCTCTCAACAGACCACCGTCTAGAGGTCCAGCAGACGGAAGACCCTTGCCAGTTCCAATTAGGCAACTACCACCATCTCTTGGGGATGAGGAGGTAGGTAGAATTACTCTCAAGTCACTCTTTGTATGACTATTTTTGAATACATTTTAATTTTCTACAACAGAGGTGTCAAACACTCACTGCAACACTTCCGAGTGTCCTCAGAACCAGAATAAAATGAATTGGGGAGATCCTTAACAATATGAATTAAAGTATAGATAATGTTAGTATGTGGCCTTCTAAATCAATGTGAACCCACAGAGATCCTTATGTACAGTTTAGTAGCCCCTGTTTCTATTTGAGTTTGGCACCATTATTCTACAGTCTTGATATTATTTTGTGGGTGAATTTGTAAAACAAAATAAAAATTAACAAAGGATTCTAAATGTGGAAAGGAAAAAAAAAAACGAATTCTTCTCTATCTGGACTCCTTTGAGTTTCATCCAAATTTTGGTAAATACAAAGCCCTTCTGACACGGGCTCCTAACCCTATTCCCTCCCAACAAAAAAAATAAAAATAATTTGCTTTTTCTATACATTTTCAGGCTTGTGGTCTTGAACAGAATCTTTAATTCTTTATATTGGTTTCATCCTCTCTTTTGCTCACACACTTTTATGTACATAATTATATATGTGTCTGTAATTGGATCCTCTAAGTTCTATATTGGGTAGCTAGGTGGGCATGAAGTCAGGAAAACCTGAGTTCAAATACGACCTCAGAAACTGACTAGCTGTGTGACCCTGGGCAAGTCATTTAACCCTCTTTGTCTTACTTTCTTCATTTGTTAAATGAACTGGAAAAGTAAATGGCAAACAACTTCAGTATCTTTGCCAAGAAAATCCCAAGAGGGGTCAAAAAGAGGCAGACACAACTGAAAATAACTCAACGACGACAACAAATAAGTTCTTTATAGAATGAAAGCTAATTCATATTTATATTTGTCGTGGTAGTCATGGTAAAAATTAGTGCAAATGAAATGCATTCTGTTGAATTTGTTCAAATTCTTGAAACTCTGATAAATATAGAATGTCATGATTTTATTAACTAAGCTTCCCTAAAAGACTCATCCTTAGATGTAGGGACCATGATATACATACATACACACACATATGTGTGTATGTATGTATATATCTTAGTACTCAGTTCCTTAGGATAGTGCTTCACCCTATGTTTCTAAAAATGAAACAATTCTACATTTGATAAACAAAACATTTCAATTTATAGGGAATTTTTTGATGATTCATGTACATAAAGCTGTGTGGGACCAAGCAGCATTTGAACACTCATAATTTTTCACTCTGCTATATTAGCAATATAAGCACAGTTTATTCATTTGCAAATTTTCTTTTAAAATTTTCAGAACTCGTTGAATAATGAATGGTATGTATCATATGTCACTCGAACAGAAGCAGAAGCTGCTCTTAGGAAAATAAACAAGGTACAGTGCTAACATTTGTTAGGGATGGGGTGGGGAGAGGAGAAATGAACACACCTTTAGCCATGTATACAAATAGAAAATTAAGAATCATTCTAATCTGTGTCTACCTAATACTCTCAGGTCAATTCAGTGAAAGTTACTGGTTTGACTAATTGATTTCCCATTTAATGAACTGATTCTTTATATTTGACTATCAACTGTGATCATAACAGGTATAGATGAATAAATAGACTAATCCAACTGGTATCAATTCCCTTCTCAAGTATGACATTTACTGTAGATCTTCCTTTCACAAAAAAATAGCTCTCATTTGACTTAAGGAATAATTGGAAAAAAAATTGCTGTTGGTAACTCTGAACTTACTCAAATTTTGACACTCAGATGACCATACAGTGCCATTTTTTTATTGATAATTATTAGGTAGTACACTCCCTTAAGAGATTATAATTTCACTGGATATAAAGACCATGATATACATATGCACAAAAAATATGTATGTTTCTACACGCATGAACGTATCTTAATATTCTGTCAACCCCTAGAACAGTACTTGGGAACTAGTTAATAAATGTTTGCTGAATGAATGACAGGTTTCTTGAATCTTCCCCATGAGAAAGCTAAACCTTTTCTTCATACTAGCAAATCAAAGCAACTGAACTGAATCCCTGTGAAATGCTATCCTCTTTAAATCCTACTGGGGTAGAGATGCAGATTTCCACCTGACAAAAACATAAACAAAGTGAAATATGCCATAAAAATGCTAGACTCAGATCAGATCAGATGATTTCTAGTGATTGAAATCAGTATCAGTTTCCCTCTCCCTCTTGGCTCTCTATCCACTCATCCCCCAGCTAAATCTTTAACATTTTTAAAAGTGGGTCCTTGGTGAACTGATTTCAGGGGAGCTGGTTTTGCCAGCAATTGTTTGCACTATATATTTTTCACTGGGTAAATGAACTCAATAATGAAATTCACAAAATGTAGCGATTTTGCCTATAGTTCAGGAGTCTGAATTTCCCTTGTGAATTCTCTATTGACAGCTTCTCCTGAATCCTAGATGTTTGCCCCCTGACATCAGTGCTACAGAAATACTGACACCTATTTCTAACATCATAATAAAATATTTTTTTTGACACTTCCTTTTAGGATGGCACTTTCCTGGTGAGAGACAGCTCTAAGAAAACAGTTACCAATCCATATGTACTCATGGTGTTGTACAAAAATAAAGTGTATAACATTCAAATTCGCTATAATGAAGAAAGTCAAGTTTACTTATTGGGAACTGGGCTTCGAGGAAAAGAGGTAATGAACATTTTTTACAATAACTTCTCAGACTTTTCCTTTTCAGATTAGTTTTCTGGAAAAATTAAATAGATATGGAATCATTAAATGCAAAATACTTAACACATTCTTTGAACTTCATTCTGTGAGGCAAATATTAAAGAATTTATTAAGTGCTTATTACGTGCCAGGCACTGGGCTACTAAATGCAAATATCCTTTGTTTTTTTAACCAATATCTATAATCAATAGTTATACTACTGAATGTGATTTTAAGGCCTTCTTAAAAACAAACAAGCCAAAGCCACATTAAAAGGCTTTGGTAGACGAGCTAGGAGAAGGGCACATGAGTATGCTGGCAGAATTGCTGATTAGGTAGTTATGGAGACACTTGTCTTTCCTAATACTTAGAGTTTGCTTATCTTAAGATTGTCGAACTCGTTTTTCCTATTCTCCCCTCTCACCAAATTTCCCAGGCTTGTCACTTCTCAGAGAACCATGGAATTACACCTGGGAAGAAGGTTAGGAGCCACAGAATCCAAACCCCCCTATTTCACTCATGAGAACGCAGACTGGGGTGAATTATCCAGTGTACAGAAGTAGTACAAAAAAAAAGGCATGATTTAAACTCAAGTATTCTTTTTTCCTGCACCACTTGATTGGTTTTACCTAGAACTGTCTGGTGCCTCTGTCAACCATCTATTTGCAGAAAAGGAATTGACTGATTTGTAAATATTGGACTTACCCTGTATAGAAAGTACCTAACTGCTTTCTTCCTCCCCATCCCAGACATGACAATCTATTCCAAAAGTTGAGAACATTGAATAAAGTCAGAATATAAAATAATATGCCTATAATACTATTAATTTTCCCCAGAAGTATTTTTGTAACTAACATGTAGATGGACATCCAATAAAATTTGATCAAATATCTGATCTGATGTGTAGATCAAATATCTACACATGAATGTGTAGATAACCTAAATGTTTTTCAAGGAAGTCCTGCCTCTGTCATTTAGTAGTACTGTGACATTGGTCATATCACTCAGACTTCTCTGCCTCAATTTTTGTACTTGAAAAACAGAGACAATGCTTTTGTATCTTTAACACAGGGTTGCTACATGGATCAAATGAAAGAATATATTGTAAAAATGTTTTATAATAACAAAGTACTATATAAATACAAGTTATTGAAGTAGGTCCAGTCCTACATGAGGGAAATAATTTTTTTTAAATTCTTATAAAATTATCTTTAGGACTATAAATTAAACCAATTATAGTAATAGTAGCATGTTATACTATTTATAGAGCATTATAAGTTTCCAACCTCTTTGACAAATATAATCTCACTTAATATTATGTTTAGAGAGGTAATAAGACAACTCAACTATTCCCAGTCTAAGAAAACTAAAACAAAGAGTCTAAGTACTTTGCTTAAGGTCATATATCTAGATAATGGGCAGCCGACTGAAAAACCTGGTTTCCCAATATCTAGTTAATCTGTCTTTACCCAAAACAATACTATTATTGAGGGAGAAATAATAAATATCTGTATATTTAAGGAAACTAACAACTTATTCAGGGTTCAAAAGTAATTTCTTTTTTATCATGTGTGATTTGTTGGAGATTGATGGAAAAATAAGATTTCTTCAAAATGCTCTGCTAAGAGTTTCATGCTAAACAGAAGACTATTAGTATCATTACCACAAATGTGACAGATCCCTTATTACTGGTATTTGCCCTTATTGAACCTCAGGGGTCATTTTACCACAATTCACGCTATTAATTATAACCTTGAACATGTTTCCCTGTTTTTAAACCCTTAGGATTTTTTGTCAGTGCCGGATATCATTGACTACTTCAGGAAAATGCCACTTCTGCTTATTGATGGAAAAAACCGAGACTCCAGAAACCAGTGCATGTTAATATATGCTGCAGGGTATCCATAGAAAACTACCAAGCAAATATCAGTCTCTTCCTCATCTGTCAGCATACCACCAACAAGACCATGGATTGAGACCTCAAACTAAGCAGGAAACCTGTGTTCTATTCCTTTCATTTAAAGATGTTTTTGAAAGGAAGTCTATTCAGGATGAGATCTACAATTATTTATTATTCTTCAATGTCTTTAAAATTGCATGAATGATGATGTTCACACTTCAAGTGGTCTAATAATTCAATTTATAAAGATTAGATATAAGTATTTTTGAACACCTATTTAATGTGTATTTTACACGTAACTTCCAGCAAACATTAACATTTAATTCCATTGAGAGGTCAAACTTTTATGTCACAAATTGATTTCTATTATAGATAGAACTTGTGCCAATGTAGCAATCATTATTTGCAACTTATCTCTTTGTAGCAATAATTTCAAAAGTTTAAAAACATAGATCCTTTGTTGTTGTTGTTAAAAGATAAAAAGATGTCTTTTCCCCACCATGTTTGGACTGAATTTGTTCTTTTAATTTATATTATTTTTTTTGTATAGCCTTTGTTGCTTGATCCATAATCCTATTTTCCTGGTTTTAAGGAAAATTTCAAGATTAAAAACACAAGGAAAAAACTCTAAAATTATTAACTATATTTTGCTCAGCTCACCCATTTTTAGTTAGATGAGACACTTGTAGGTCATTCAGTAGTTAATGAAATGAGGTTTACTTAGTCATAGCATCTAAAGAATAATCATAAAGGATACAGCACTCAGCTCAGGTAAATATGGCCCCCTCTTCCTCCAGATAGAAATAGCAGTTACCTGGGCAAGATGGGGGGTTGACTCAGGCAGTGGTGGAATTGTGCTATGCCTGACCTGAGGCTAACAGAAAGCTGCATCTACAGCCGGGTGCCTTGAGACTCAGTCCCTTCGGCCAATCAAGTCTTAGGCAGAGCTTCCTTAGGTTTCAGCAAAGGAACTATCCTATACTGAGAGGAAGAGGGAGAGTGTAACAGAAGGAAGGATATCATACTGTGAAACATTATATAAAGAAAAAGAATATTATCACTATGGAAATTGAACCTGTGAACACATACTTATTTTTTGATGATAGTTCTATGAGTTGTGCTTCTGTTGTGATAGATATGAAGTTTTATCTGTTATTTCATTGCATAGCAGCTGCAACGGATTCAGTGAAGACTCTTAAAGCACTAAAAACACCCCTCATGTCTATACATTCTTATAAAACTTCTGGAGTACTTCAGAAATTTCTCTAAGAACATCCTCCCAATTGTAATACACCATTTCCTTCCTAGAAATTTAGCTTGCTGAAATTATTAGCATTATTATTTTTTTTCTCTGGACCTGTAATTTTATTGATAGAACTCACCATGTAGAATCTTCCTCTACCAATGCTGATGGATAGCTGCTCTGCATTTTATAGTCTTAGAGTTGTATATATATGTATGTATGTATATATATGTGTGTGCGTATGTATATACATACATACATATATGTATATATATATATACATAAACACACATAAATAAAGATATATATAAAGGAACTTTGAATGAAGATGTGAGAAGGAAATAGGCAGACTTTCACAAACAATATTCTTAAGCAGACCACCTCTTTACTATCACACAATTGACTGAAAGGTATAGGGAATACAAGATCCTACTGTTTTAGGGACTATTAAAAATGCCTTTAATTTCGTAAATAAGATTGAAATCTTAAAGGCCCTTAAGGTGCATAGAGACATGCTGACCAATGTCTAGAGTACAGCTTCAAGATGAATTCCTTAGAAGGAGTAAGATCACATATGTTGGTTATATCAAGTCCTAGAACACTGTAGAGTCTTCTAAATGATATATCCATATCTCAAAAGAGGTCATCCTAACTATCTATACTAGGAAAAGTAAGATAATGAAGGCCTACTGCCTAAAGCAGAATGTTCTATCAGTGTCCACGCACACACACACACGAATGTGTATGTATGTGTATATGTATGTGTGTATATGTATATATGTATGTTTATACATATGCACCTACATATATATGTATACATATACATATATATATGTATGTATGTATGTGCGTGTCTTAGACTTTGAAGATACACAATGAACTGAGACCGAAATTGACTAGAAAGAGGAGAGGGTCAGATTTCATTTGGGAAGTTTCAAAATGATTTTAATGATGTCAAGTTTCTCTCCTAAAACAAAAGTGCATCTGGTTGGGTTTTTTTATATCAATATTATTCCAGTGATTGTTTATAGCTAAAAACCAGAGTATACCAAAGTGTTCAAGGAATTAAAGTTGCAGGTTACCAAAGGGCAATGAAGTACATGATAAGTATGATTACGACGCAGCATGGTATGAAGAAAATACAACAATACAGTGTGGGATAAGTGATAAAAAAACATCATCAGAAAGCCATATAAACAGAAAAGGAAGTGGTGGGCCAGTTGTGTAATGAGTAAAATACTAGTTGTTACATCATGTTCTAGTAGTTCTTAATCTGGAGTCTGTGAACTTAAAAAATATATATTTTGACAAGTGCGTTTTCAATATAATTATTTCCTTTGCAGTCAAATGTATTTTATTTTAATACATTTAAAAACATTATTCTGAGGAGTTTAAGCTTGACCAGACTGCCAAGGGGTCCATGATACAACAAAGGTTAATAATCCTTTGGATAGATCTGGATCTCTCACAGCAGTTTCATGGGACACGGGTAAGAATCAAACAAGATGAGAAGATGTAAATGGATTATATGATTGGAAGGAGTACTCATACCTATGAGATCACAGATCCATTAAAGTATTACACTAAAAAATAGTTATTAGAGTATGGAATTAAATTAAATTAAAAGATGGTCCCAAAGTACAGTGATCGTTACCACCAAACTTCTGTATATTGTCACAAAAATCTATTCACCAAGTTGAAGATAAAGTGTACTTTCAGCAAATAAAATACTAATCTGATTTCTTATCATGGAACAGAGGTGCCTCTGGGTTCTTGAAGCTTTCCAAGATCATCATGAAGCAAATTGAAAGGATCTAGACCCCCAATGTAGCAAAATTTCAATTATGGCCATTTTATTATATCCCAAGGCTTTATCTTAGACCCTCTTCTCTCTGTACACTCTTTCCCAGGGGTCTAATCAACTCCTATGGTTTAAACTATGACCTCTATGCAGATGATCACCAGATATAAAAACCATTTTCTCACCTGACTTCCACTCTTATACTATCACCTGCCTACCGGATAGATGTCTTATAATTACAGACCTCAACATTCAGATATTTAACTTTTGTGATTTTAAACATTCACATTTTATTAGTAATTAATTTTCCCTTTCTTGTCAACTTTACCCACATTCTCAGCTATGCATAATAGAGGAAAAAAATGAAATGAGATGTGCAAGAGTTTATATCTGCAAAAAGAAGGAAAGTATTCATAAAAGTGTTCATGAATCTGCTCCAGTGTTAAAGTAAGTTCTCACTTGTGGGATGAAGGAATTGTAAAAATGGAGAAATTTGTGGGTAAATGAGATGGTGGTTACCCCCACCCTCTTGCAGGCTTTCCAGAGCACATCCCACCTCCCCTACTGCCTGTCCCACCAGGCTCCCAAGTGTTCTGCCAGTGGGCCTGGTGAAGTGAAGCAGCACAGCATACCTAACAAACTGAGCTACTCTTTGCAGGAATCCCAAGGTCCGGCTGTGCTGGGGACTTATTCCCAGGCATGTGCTTTCCACGAGGAATATTTTAACCCCAAAGACAAAAGAGGGATCACTTCTGACCTTCCCTGTCCAATCCAGTATCGCCTCTCCCCTCCCCTGCATTTTATTGGCTATTACATGGTTATTGTATTGAGAAAGGTGACTATCACCAAAATTAATGTTTTATTATAGAGAATTTTATACAGAAAATTATAACAAAAGATTAGTTTTTGGTGGTTGCAAGAACCTAACTCCCTATTTCCCATAGCTTCAATGTTAGAAAAAGAAAGAGGAAAATCAAATTACCAACATAAAAAAATGAAAAAGGTGAATTCATAACCAATGAAGAAGAAATAAAAGTAATTATTAGGAGCTATTTTGCCTAACCATTTGACAAGAAAACTGACAGTCTATATGAAACGGATAAATATCTGCAAAAATATGAATTGTCCAGATTAACAGGACTTAGAATACTTAAAAAATTCTATTTTAGAAAAAGAAATTGAACAAGCCATAAATGAGCTTCCAAAAGAGAAAAAAATCTCAAGACTAGATGGATTTATCAGTGAATTCTACCAAACATTAAAAAAAAATAATTCCAATACTACATAAAATGTTTGAAAAAATAGGTATCCCCAAATTAATTACGCATTAATAAGTAACTGTTCATTAAATGAGTGAATCAGTGAATATCACACTGACTCTTGCTTGGGTAAAGATTTCAGTGAAAGAATCTTGTCTTGTTTCTCCATTGTAAAATGAGGATGTTGGACAACATGGTTCCTCAGATCTCTTCTAATTCTAAAACTCAGATTCTAAACAATATTTTTCAATGGGCAGTTTCTCTTCAGCTTTCTGGCAAAAATCTTATTTTTCTAAGGGCTAGAGATATCCTTTATCAGCCTTTTTTTCTCAAGTGATATGAATGGGCAGTAATGGATATAGAATAACATTTAACTCATCAGAGCAAAGATAGTGTGGTTCAAGAAAATATACACTATTGTCAGAGTTTCTCAAAAAAGGGAGTCAATACAACTAGAGGGCTTGCAGGGAGCTTGTACAGTGTCCATGAATTTTGTGTGCTGGCTTAACATGGGAGCCGTTCTTATTCATTCTCTTTTGTTTCATTCAACTATTAGTATCTATAAAGACATTAATGAAGGAGCATTAGTGTATAACCTGAAGGGACAGTGGAGATTACTTAAAGCAGACCTCTTCTTCTGTTTTTTATTTTTTTGGGTTTTTTTTCCGATGAGGAAAAAGAGGCCCAGAAAGATAAAATGAGTTGGCAAATGCCCCAGAAATAATATATGGAAGAAACAGTATTGGAGCCAATACTACTCCAACTACTCCAATACTACTCCAATTACTAACCTCAAATCCAGCATTAGGTCCAATGTACTGTAGGGTTCAAATTAACTGGTAGGGACAGTGTTTGGAAGGTGAACTTGGGGACAAATGGAACAAAAGGTTTGGACACCATTGACAAAAGTAGAAAATAGTAAATGTGATAGGTCTATCATTAGTGAATATGGTAACTCCCTTTTCCCCTAAGTGGGATTAAAGTCACCCTTAGGATAAAGGGTCAAGTTCTTTGTCCCATGGACAATTTCATGTCATTCATTTATCTCACTAGTATTTAAAAGGGCATATCAGTTGAAATTAACCACTGTTTAAAAGTTGAAAAGCACTAAAAAACAATACAAAATTACTTTCCAAATCAGTTAACATTTAATCAAAGTTTTAACAACATCCTCATTTTAAAAATTCTGCAATTATCTTTATATGTATAATTTAACAATTGGAAACAAATGGGAAATTCTTGCCTTTTATCTATGTCAGATATCATTGCTCAAAGTAGGAACTAACTCTGATTGATCTGATATTTTAAACTCTTCAGAAACAATGTTGTTTTCTTCTATTTTTGCTGTCACTTCTGTCTTCACAGGGTGACTAAAATGCAAAATAAGGTCACACAGAAGTAAATTGGTGAGCTCTGTACAGAAAAAAAAGATTGCTGAAGTCATTAACCATATTGCCATTGTTTTAGTATACATTTTAAAATTCTTCAATAATTTTTTACTGTAAATAATGACTAACAAATATACATTTCAATATAAGAAAAAAACAAAAGGCTTATATGAGAAATTAAACTTGTTAGGTAGTTATATATATATATACACACACACATATTTATATATGTATATGTACATATATGTATATATGCATATGTTTTAAACTTAATAAAGAACATACAAAAGTGGTATCTGCACCCCCTTTTCCCCTTCTTTCTTCTTCACATTAAAATAGTTTTGGTTGGTGCTCTTTCATTGTGTATCTATCGCCTACCCACTAGCCTACTACTGCTACAATATCAACTCATGTAGAAACTTTCCCTTATAACAAATATGCACAGTGCAGTAAAAGTCATCTTAATATTTTGCCCAGTCTGAGGAACCACATCCTATTCTTCAGAACATGTCCTTTCCTTTACTGTCAAGAAGTAAGAGGTATGTTTCACTACCAGTCTTTTGAAGTCATTATTCTTCACCATTTTGATCAGAGTCCAAAAGCTTTTCAAATTTTGTTTCTTCATATTATTGTTGTTGTCACTCTGGAATTTACACTGTTGATCTTTGGTTCATTGAGCTCTGCATCAATTTAAATGAGTCTTTCAATCTTTCTCTGAATCCATCATCTTTACAATTTTTTATGCAAAATTTATATTCCATTACATACACTATAATTCATTCAGCCATTCTCCAATGGATAACTATGTATTTTATTTTCAGTTTTTTTAAAGATTACTATATTCTCTTATAGATCCTTTTCCTTTATCTTTGATCTACTTGGATAGCTAGATCATGAACAGTGGTACTGCTGGATCAAGGAGTAAATACAGCTTAGTGACCTTTTCAAGAATAGCTCTAAATTGTTCTTTAGAATAGCTAAACCAATTTGGAGCTCCACCAACAATGTGTGGGTGTATCTGTTCTCCCACAATGCTTCTAACAATTGTTATTTTTCATCTCTGTAATTTTTATCAATTTGAGGAGTGGGTGTCAGGATCTCAAAGTTGTTTCAATTTGCTCTTTTCTATTAGTTATTTGGAGTATGTTTTCATATTGTGTCAATAGTTTTCATTTCTTTGAGAATTTTTTTTCATATCTTTTAACTATTGGAAACTGGCTCTTATTCTTAAACATATATATGATATATACATATATAAATACATATATATATTCTCTATGTCTTGGCTATTAGATCTTTATCAAAGAAATTTTCTATAAAGGTTGCTTCCAATTCCTTTTCTTAACTGGAGTTATTTTGCTTATACAAATGCTTTCAATTTAAGGTAATCAAAACTGTCCATTTTACCTTTTACTTTTACTTTTTCTTCATTATTTCTCTTAAAATTCTTGACTTTTTATTCTGCCAGATGAATTTTATTTATCTAGTTCTAAAGTAACCCCATCCTACTATTTTAACTGCTATGGTACTAAGTATATAAATGAGGTAGTATTGTCAGTTTATCCTATTACCATTACCCAATCACTAAAGAATTAATGTTTAACCAATTATTTAAACTGTTCTTTATTTCAGCAAAGTATTTTATAGCTGTACTTAATGAAGTCTTACATGGACAATGAAAGGTAGATTGATTTCTAAATATTTTATATATTCTGTAGTTATTTCAAATATTCTTTTTCTTCCTATCTCCTCAGGTTAGTTGTATTAGTAATTTACCAAAATTGTCATTAGTTATGAGTTTATTGCATATTCTGCTACTTTGCTGAAGTTGTTAATTTTTTTCAATTAATCTTTGGTTGAATATCAAAGATTCTCTTGGTAAACCATCATATCATCTGTGAATAGTGAGGATTTTGTTTCCTCTCTGTTTAAGATTCTCATTTTTTTTTGCTTCCCTCTATAGCTAATTTGCTTCTCCTTTAAATATTTACAATTGGCATTCGGTACCAATACACTTAGTTTCTACGTTGTTTCATTATGTACAATGAGGCATAATATAAAACATAAGTATAATAGTTTTTCTATTTATCTATTCCCAATTTTACTATTGTTCTGATTGAGATCATGGTTGCCAGTACTGCTTTTTAAAAATTCATTTGAAAACATAAGAATTTTTTTCTAGCCCATCATTTATCTTTGTGAGAATCTGTTTTATTTAAAATGCATTGTTAGATTTTGCTTTCTTCTTCGTTACATTATCCCCTTCAGTTTTATGTCTACCCCATTCACCAAGTTATGACTGTTACATTTCTTCCTCCATCATATCTATACTACCTTCTATTCTAAACAAAAAGTGGTGAAAAGTAATGGGATCAACACTAGTAACTTACAATTGGAGTCTTCTGATCTCACTCTTTTGCCTTTTCTACTTTCATCTAAGTAAGACAGATTTAATATTCTTTTAATTCTTCCTTTATAGCTAGTCCTTTGTAAATGAATTTTATTTTGCTTGTGACAATTTCCTCATCAATCTTTCTACTTCTCTCCTTTCTATTTGCTCTCCTTTTGGTTATAAAGTATTTCAACACTAAGGCTTGTATATGTGTGTGCGTGTGTTCTACCTTATTTGGCCTGCTTCAGATAAGAAAGGAAGGTTCATGAAATTAATAACTGTTCCCCCTACCCTCTCCTATTTCTATATTCTTTTTGACATACTCTAATTATGAGACAACATTAGCTTCCTTACATCCTCTTCTTTCTCACTTTACCTAGTGAATTCTAGTATACTCTCTTTACCACCCCTTCTTTACTTTATGGTAAATAAACAAAATCCCATAAAACCACATTCATTTCCTAAGTTTAAATTTAAAGTAATTGGAATGTCTTGGAGACAATGGGGTTCTAAATGTCTCTTCCCCCCTCATCAGTAAGTAAAACAATTTGATCATAATTTATCCCACTCAATCTACCTTGCTAGGATTTTCTTTCTAGGTTTATGTTTGTGATTCAAAGATTCTATCCAGCTCTGATTTTCTCAATAGTAATGTCTGAAAATCCTCTATTGTATTAAAGGTCCATTTTTTTTTTGTCCTGTATGACTATATTGCAGGATATGTTATTCTTGGGTGTACACCTTTTTCTTTGGCTTTTTGATATGTTGTATTCCAAGTTTGTTTTTTCCCCTTAAAGTAACGGCTGAATAATTTTGCGTGATCATAACTGTGGTACACTGGTATTCAATCTCTTTTTTCTGCCTACTTGTAGTATTGTTTCTTTGATTAGGAATCTTTGGATTTTGGTTACATTTCTGGGTGTACTCAACCTCCGACTTCTTTCTAGAGGTAACCTCTGGATTCTATTTTTATTTTGCCATCTGATTCTAAAAGTTCTGCAGTTTTCTTTGATGATTTCTTGATACATAGTTTCCAGAGTTTTTGTTCTTAGTCTTCAGGAAGTCCAATGATTCTTAAATTATATCTCCTTGATCTGTTTTCCAGGTCAGTTGTTTCTGTTAGCAGATACTTCATTTGTTCTTCTAACTTTTCATTTTTTTTTACTTCAAATATTTCTTCTTGTCTTACCATTGAGTCCTGTTTTTTCCATTCTAGTTTTCAAAGTTTCTACTTCTTTTGGAAGATTTTTCACTTTCTGTTCTAAGCTATTTTTAATTAAATGTTCTAATTTCATTCGTTATTTCTTGTTTCAATTCTTGCTTTATCTTTTCCATACACTCTCGGAGTTATTGTTCTGAGATTCTACTTTCTGAGATTCTACTTACAGTTACAACAGAGTTGTTTCTTCTTCTGGGATTTTATCTTGGGATTCTCTTAATCCATAGCATTTCATAATTGTATCAGTTTTCTTCTGTTTATTCATATCTTTAAGTTTCAGTTTCTAGATTGGGACTTTGTGTTAGATCCAAGTTCTCCCTCGCCTCATGAACCCCAGATGCAGTAGTTACTTCTTGTCTCCCCTTTCAGTTTCAGAATGGGACTCTGCTGTATCAAGGTTTAAGTCCTGTCCCTACTGCAAACCGGATGTCACTGTGCTGTCTTTCTTCTGGATGTTCTGATTGGCTCTTTGTCCAGTCTCTCCTATTTCAATCTCTGGTTGGGAAATTGCCTTACCAAAACTAGGTTTATATGAATCTGAATTTAGAAAAAGTGGGGGAGGGTAATGATTAGAATTACCAAGAAAAAAAGTACTTTAATGTGAGAGGTTTTTTGGTAATCTAGTTAACTTGGTGAAGGCAAATTCTTATCTACTAAAATTTTACATAAATATTTTCATAAACACTTCTATTGTGACAGATGAAGAATACATAACCAATAAAGAAAATCATGGAATATTAGAAATGAAAGGATCTTAGTATTTAGTATCCTCACATTAGGTACCTAAAGTTCAGAATGGTTGTGACTTAACCAAGGTGACAAGCTATTTGGTAGCAGATCCATTATTATAACCTAAACCTCCAGACTTCCAGCCAAATACCAGATGATATCTTAGTTTCCTGTCAGCTCTAAAATTCAGTGATCAGGTGATTACTTTGGCACAATTTCATTTGTGGCACTATTTTAGCCACAAAAGAGAATACTTTCTGGCCCAAAAATTTAATAGTCAACCACAGGAAGGGGGAATAAGTTAATTAAGCAGAACAGAGACACACACTGGCTCTCCTCTTCTTTTATAACAATAATATGCAAGCAATTTGACTTCATATTTACCATTCATCTTCTTCAGATCCAAAGAAATATTTTCTATATTTTTAATTATAGCTTTCAGGTTGACCTGTTGGTCATCAATATAATTCTGAAACATCTGGCTGAAAAACAAAAATAAAAATTGACAAAATAGAAATACTGCAAGTTACTTTCAAATATATTTTTTAGAGCAGATGCCCACTAATTGTGAAATTGGTAAAGAAATTTTGGAATATCTATATATGTGCATATATGTATATACATTAGAATATTATACTACAAGAAATGATAGAATTCAGGCAAAGATGAGAAGATTTATGAACTCATTCAGAGGGAAGTAAGAGTAACAATATATACAATAGTAATGGAAATGGAAAGAATAATAAAAATGAAACTGAGTATCATTTAACTACAATACCAAGTGTAGTCCTAAGGAAGAGATGAAAAAATGTACCTCCCTGGTATGGCACTATGGTATTAATATGGTATTAGTTTTGGTGTGGTAGACTGTTAGTATGGAACACTGAATATACTGTCAAAGTTAGCTAATATTTTTGCTCAACTGCCTTTTTTTTCACTCTTTTTAAAAAAATTCTTTGTTATAAGAGATATTTCTCTAGGTTGGGAAAGGAGGAGTGATATATTCAAAAATGAAGATGCTAAAAAAGATATCAATAAATTTAAGTTTTAAACCCAAAGTGTCTTTTTTAGTTCTTTTCTAAGGCCTAAATCTAAGTGAGAAAATTGCAGTCATTTATGAGGTCATTTTGTTGTATGTTATTTTTCCAAATGAAAACACTTCCAGATAGGTTATTCAATTCAAAACACATTTATTAAGCATGTGCAAAACACTCTGCAATATATTGGGGAATACCAATATAAAAAAATATCATTATTCCTTGGCTTCCAGAAGCTTATAATCTAATACTGATAAGAGAAATGTACAAAAATAGTACAATACAGGGTAGAAATAGTAAGGTAAAATGAAAAATTGAAGCAATGTACTATAAGAAAATTTGAGAAAGAAGAAATCATTTTCAACTGAGAGGATAAGGGAAGGTTACTGGAAGACTGTTTTCTGAACTGAGCCACAAAAGAAACATCAGATTTCAACAGGCATAGATGCTAAAGGGGTATATCCAAGGGTACAGTGGTAAATGTTCAATGACCAGGCTCTCCGAGGGAAAATGTATGCATAAATACTTAAGATAAATCTGCATTATTAACACTTAAATCTAGATAATCAACAAAAAAATAAATCAAGTCTCGTTGTAGTAACTACTGATTTCTGAAGTACAAATACTCACAATGAAAATTTAACAATCTCTGCCAGATTACAGCTGTCTTCAGCACACCCGTAAAAATATTCCAAGTGAGTGTAATTGCATGGAAGTGGGAGAGGCCAAGATAAAATTAAAGAACAGCTGGCAGCCTATGAATAAAGTAAGGAAACTAAGTTGAAATCAGATTATAAAAAGCTTTAAAAGCCAAGCTCAAGAGATAGTATTTTATAATATAGGCAACAGTGAAGCCACTGGTGGATTTTAACATAGCACTGTAATCATCTGTTACATACATTAATTTTGATAGCTATATGAAAAATGGACAAGAAAGTGGAGAGACTAAAGGCAGAGTCCAATTAGAAGGCCATTTCCGATAACTTATGGGGGTGGGGAACCTGCAGCCTCAAGACCACATGTGGCCCTCTAGGTCCTTAAGTGTAGCCCTTTGACTGAATCCAACTTCACAGAACAAATCCCCTTAATAAAAGGATTTGTTCTGTAAAACTTTAACTTGGTCAAAAGGCCACACCCAAGGATTTAGAAAGCCACAAGTGGCCTCAAGGCTGCAGGTTTGCCACCCCTGATCTAGAAAAAAAGGATACAGGGGCTAAGACGGCAGTGTGAGAAGAGAACAGGTATAAAATATTATGGAGGCCAGGACTTGACAACCAATCAGATAACGGGAGTGAGGAACAGAGTCAAAGCCAGCTAGCCAGTTTTCTGGAGTGAGTACCTGGGAGAGTGGAGATGCTTTCAAAGAAAGCTATCAATGAAGTCCTTTCTTAATCAACCTATTGTCACAAGATGGGGCCATAACAATGGAAACAATGACATAAAAATGAAAAATACTAGTTTAGATTTTAGATATTAATAATATAATCAGCTAATGTTCATTTAAACTATCACCTACTATTACTGAATGGCACAACTATTCTGAGTAGTATAAAAAAAGACTTTTTTCATGTAATAGCTTGATTTATTTAATCTAGGATTTTCCATTTTGATGATATAATTCATAAATGTTTCAACTACAAGAAAAATTTGCAACATAAAAATTTCATTCATTTCAAGTGCAATTATTTGACAGGCATTCAAAAAATGCCTATAGACAAACACTATCCCCATGTATAAATGTTTAAAAGTACAAGATGTGGTCCTGCCTTCCCTGAAGAATATCTTCTAGCTTGGAGCAAAAGACATGCAATTTTAGGCTTATTGCCCCAGATTATTATTTATAATAGCTACAACAAACTAAATTTTAGTGCAAAGAATTGGTATTTTTGTTTTCTGCCTGGATCAGATATATTAACCCTAAGGGTAGGTAGTCCACTGTTTGAAATACACAACACTCAAGGCAGAGTATCTGTAAAAGAACTGAGTGATTTTTTTTTTTACAGCCTTAATTTTTGTTTAAAGTCTTCATGCTCATTAATTCTTAAATACTACCAGAGGACTTGCAGTCAACCTACTTCCATTTGCATGCTAGATTAGAGAGATGATTCTGGATACTCATAGGATGAAAGCACTAGAAGGGGCTTTTGGAGATTGTATAACTCCAACTCTTCTAATTTTTGAGACAACAAGAGATAGTAGGAAAGTCATAGAGTTAAAAGTCAGACGACCTGAGCCTGAATTCTAGCTCCCCTCTTTACTAATTATGTAACCAAGGTCACAAACTCTCAGAATCTCTTTCATTATCTTTAAAATGGGAATACTACAGCCTTGCTCTGAGAAAAACACTGCAAAAAGTGATACTACATAATAGCTATATTATGGCTATTATATAATATATACATATACAATATATATTATGTAGCTATTATAGATGAAGAGACTGAGGCAAAGAACAAATAAACGTTTTGCCCAACCATACAGTTAATTAGTGATACTTCAGACCTTCTAACTCCCAGCCCAAGGATTTTTTTGCCACTATTCATCCTACCATCTGATTTGAAGGACACTCCCCTAGGGAGCTAATGGGCTAGAAAAGGGAAATTCCCTTGGAGTCCATGACAGGCTTATTCCTCTCCCACCAGATACCACTTTATCCAAAGGGCTTGCTTGCAGGAGATGCTGAAAAAAAGAGGCGATGGTGAGATCCAAGCGTAGCCTCACGTGCTTGGATACTTAGCTAGGTCACATGGGGACTGCCAGCCTCTCTATATCTATCTCAGTACAATCAACAGAATCTGGTTAACAATAATAGATTACATATATATGTATATATACACACACACACACACACACAGCACCTGGCACTTGCAGACACACTTTCTCAGTTCTTTTGAGGCTGGCAGTTCAGGCAACAATGAAGTCTGCACATCCGTTGTGTACAAAAGCCTAGGAAAGGGTAAAAGGAATAAAACCAGAAAGGTTATTTCATTAGTAATTAGTCAATATTCTAATTAATTCTAGTTTGATCAATGATCCGAGTCTTTATTTTGGACAATTCACTCCCTCCTTCCTAGCTTCTGTTTCTGCCCAAAGCTCCTTAAAAAAAGTAAATAAATCACGTGTTTCTTTGGAGGTAGGTAGCGTTCTGAACCAGAAGGTTCTCAGTAGCTCAGATTCTAACTAGTTGCTAGATTTCGGAGCCGATCTCCTATTCACAGTCCCGAATTCAAGTGCTACCTCAGAAACATTATTCCCCTGAGCCCCAAGGCAACTCAGGTTATAAAGCAATTGAGTCGTTTACTCTCCCCGGGCAGAGGCAGTTTCCACACCGGAAGTTCCCTCAGAGGTCCAGAGGGGAGAAACGACCAAGGACCAGGCTTTTAGGTACGGGCTGCAATTAGGCTGTGGCCCGGTGACGTTACCTACCGGCGCCTTGACATTCTACGCTACAAAACAGGGGTAATTCACTCACCCTACCTCCTCACAATACAGGGCGGCGGGGGTCCAAGGGGGAGAGAACTGCCCCCACCTCTGCAGCCCCTCCCCCGCCACCTAGGGGTCAAAGGAGGTTGGGAGCGGGCCCCGCCCGCGGAACCACTACTAGGGGAAATCCGGGAAAACGCTTACTCTCCCGTGCCTCCCCTCAACCTGAATCCTAAAAGATGCCATTTCTCCCTCCAGAGAGGACTCGGCTTCCTCCCACGCCCCACCAGGCCCCACCTCCGCCTCTGAGGGACAGCCACCAGCGGCCACCCCGCCCCGTAGAGGAGAGCTCTGAACGGGCCTCCCCGGAGCATGCCGGGATCAGCATGCCGGGAACAGCATGCCGGGATCTAGGGCGGCTTGCGTATTTCTGATTGGTCGCTCCTTCTCTCCCGATGCATGCTGGGGCTTGTAGTCCTGCCGGCGCCAAGCTTCTCTCCGGGTGCATCTTTAGTGCTAGAGGGAGCGCGTGGTCAGGTCTCTTCTGACCAAAGTCCTACAGTCTGCAGTGCAGGCAGCCGCGTGAGGGGAGGTCTCAAGGGCACGGAGCAGCTTTGACCCCAGTGCCCCTGTGAGATTGCCACAAGGAAGGCTGGCAACTTGCTGTCCTCTCAGATGACTATTAAAAATACTTTATCTTTCATTAGCTATTAATATCTTTTACTAGATGTTAATAACTTTTATTAGATATCAATAGCTTTGATTAGATATTAACTTTTTATTAGATATTAATAACTATTAAAACAAGAAGATGCTGGTGCTAGGGGAAGGAGCTTGGAGTCAGGACGACCTGAGCGAGGATGCTACCTAGGCAAAGTCATTTACTGTGTGTTTAGGCATTTTTCTGTCCTGTCTGATTCTCCGTGACACCTTTGAGGGATTTATCTTGGCAAAGATGCTGGAGAGGTCTGCTATTTCCTTCCTCAGCTCCTTTGACAGAGGAGGAAACTGAGGCAAACGGGGTTAAGTGACTTGCCCAGAGTCACACAGGGTCTGTGGCTGAATTTGAACTCAGGTCTTCTTGACTCCCGGCCCTTTGCTCCATTCGCTCTACCACCTAACTGCATTTAACCCCTCTGTGAATCAATTTCCATATTTATAAAATAGTGCTGATAATAACACCTCCAAGAATTATCGAGATGATCAAATTATAGGTTATGTATATGGGTTTATATGTAAACATATATGTATATGCTTATATATGTATAACACATGTATATCTATGCATACATATATGTTATACATATAACATATGTGTTTATATACATGTGCATATATGCATTGTATTGTGCATATGTAAATGTGCGTGTGTATTTATATATGTTTATATGTATAAGAATGCCTGTGTATGGTGTGTGTATCTATACACAAGCAACAGCATTGTTCATGTATGCTACCCTTATTTCCCCAATCAATAAATACAGCAGGACTGCAGGAGTGAAAACAGTTAATACCAGAGAGGTATTGTCTAACAGCATAGGTAGAAATATAGGGATGGTGTTTCAGGTCTTAAATTTAAGATCGGTTCTGCTTTTTGTTACTGAATCAAGTCTTTTGGATCTCAATTTTTTTCCTTTAAAAATGATGGTTTGGGGTGATCTCAAAGGTGCTTTTCATGTTTGATATTGTGCAATAATCAGATTTGTGCAGCATATAAGATCTGAGAATTTCATAGCTGGAAGACATATCTAAAAGTCTTGTTCCCTTTCTTCCTTACTCCCAATACACTGCTCTCTCTGTTGTGCCACTGTGGTGATTCTGAAAGGAAAGAAAGCAGAAAGAAAGAAACCTGAAGGAAGCCAGTGAATTTAGCAGTAGAGCTGGAACTCAGATCTGGGACTTCTGACACCTAGGCCAGTGTTCTTTCCACTGTTCTGTATCATGGTACAAAGTCATAGGATTTAGAACTAGCAGGTAATTTAGATATCAACTTCTAATTTTACATAGGTGAAGAAAAAAGACTAATTTTCTCAGGGTTAAGGTAGTAAATAATAGCTGGGATTCACACCTAACTCCTCTGACTCCAATTCCTTTATAGCATGCTGACTCTAAAGGAGGTCTGAAGACTTTTACACTTTGCTGATCAACTTTTCATGGATTTACTAAGTACCCATTGTGTACCTGAAATTATAGTAGGTACTATTTTATCGCTGGAAAAACAGACTCAGATAATTGAGACTTGCCAAGGATCATATAGTATATGTCAGATTCAATTCAAACCAAGGTCTTCCCCCAAGGTTTAGGAATAAATGTATTTCAGTATAATTGCTTCCCTTTGTAATTTGTTCATAGAACTTGAGTAAGGTCCTCCCCAATGCTAAGCCCACTGCTTCCTCCAATATAACATTAACTTCTCTGGCCTTCACTTTGCTCTTGTGTAAAATGAAGGGGTTGCATTAGATGATTTCTAATTACCCTTTCTGCTTGAAATCCTATAAACATTCTTTTTCTTCAAGAAAGTGGAGCCTTAAAAGATAATCTGCTATCCTTGAAATGTATGTCTAACATATGATGCTTAAAACTCCATCTTCTTTTATGTTTGCAAATATAATATGTTATGACATCCGCACAGGTTGTAAGCACTGATTCTAATGTTAATCAAATAAGAGGGATTAAAGAGCTGGTAAATTCTCTCATAAAGGGCAAATCTGTTGTGAAGCAACAAGGTAATTAAGCCATTTATGGTGCAGAATGGGAGTGCCTTTGTTGTTTTTATTACACATTCTTGACATGAAGCATTCATTTCCATGAAAACAAATCGGGGTAAATGCTTCTTCTTCTTTCACTAACTCTCAGAGCTCTCATTTACATCATCTGTCTGCTCATTACCAATTAAAAGTGCAGACTTTTGGAAGCCTCAGAGACAGACTTGTTTCCTGACTGAACATAAACTCCCTTTTTGAAAATCCCCTGTATGGAAGTGAACAATTAGAAGACTTTTTTTTGTTACATTTAACTATCTGGGACATAGCAACATAAGCATATGTTTTTGTTATTACCTGTGTTGCTCCACGTGCCACAGATCTGCTGTTAGAAGAATGAAGATCCATTTTTCTGGCCAATGTCTTCATTTTAATCAGATAAATAAAGATGCCAGTATCACCAAAAAATTTTGATCCCAGCCACAGACGGAAGAAAAACTCCCTTTACTTCAAAACTGTAATCCTTACTTGATTTTCTTCTTTGAGTTACTGATACTATGTTTAAAGTAGTCAGTTGTTTCTTCAGGAAAAAAATGTGTTTCTTGAAATTGTGAAAGAAATGATTGATGAAAGGTTATATTGATCATTGTTACCCGAAATGTTATGGCTCTTAGGTAGGAGAAGAAATTGCTCATTATTCTATTTCCCTTCTCTCCACTCCAACTCCCAGCCGATACTTTGTGAAATATATTCTGCAGTTTGAAAAGAGCTGGTGCTAACAAAGCCCATCTCACCCAAACTAGTAAGAGCAGTACGTGATGCATTCAGGTTCAGTACCTGGACAGTTCCATCCAACACAACTTCTAAATCCAGATGTTCAAGTTAAAGCAATCGGTTACAAATAATCTAACATCCTTGGGCAAAACAGAGATGTTCTTTTTCCTTCTCTCATAATTAGAAAAGTAAGCAAGGTTGCAGCTACGACTGAAAGAGACTCGGCATGAGGAGCAGGTTAATGTTTTCTGACAGTCACTGTAAGCTTTGTTTCCTGATCACCCCCAGTGACTTTCCCTTTGGAAAATATCTTCCTTCCTCAGGAAGATTTATACTTCACAATGCGATGTTTATAACCATCAGCTCACCAATCAGAGAATTTCTTTCTCTCTGTCTCAAAATAAAATATGCTCTTAATTCTATCATTCGCCCTCTAAAACAATGGCATATTTTCCCTTGACGTTAAAAGATTGAATTTGAGGTTGATATTAACACTCCTCTCACTCTGACAGTTTATTAAATGTAACAAAAATTACTCCACTTTGGAAAGTATTGTGAATTTTCTCTGATTTAGAGAGCCTGAATAGGTATTGGTTCTGTTAAAATGTATCTTCACCTTGTTCTTACTTTGTTTCAGAGGCTTACTGACTTTTATTGTTATTTTAATGTGGTTGCCTCCTATTTATTAATTAATGCCAACTCTTTCTTCCTTTTTAAATTCTAAACGTCTCGTAACTGGAGAGTACTTATTAATCCTATTTCTTCGAGAATCCATAAGCTCTTCGTCCAGAGCTGAACTAAAACTTACTTAGAATCACTTAAGTCAGAGCTAAGAGTAAGATCGTAATCTTAATTGTTTCTGTGTCAAAACCTATGGACTCCTGCTTAGAGTCAGTGCTTGTAAATGCATAAAAAGTATACAGTTACAAAGGAAAGCAACTGTACTAAAATACAGTTATCAAAGTATATTTTTAAAGAGTTCATTGATCTTGGGTAAAGAACTCCTAGTTTAGAGGCTATATAACTTGGATTCATAAAACAAAGTTCACCTAATTGGATGGAGGTGATTTGATTTGGAGTTCTTTCTCTAGCATCCTGACAAGCATATGTTTTCCCTAAATTTATACTGTTATTCCTTTCTGATGTCCACATGCTTCAAAATGGAAAGCAAAATATTTGCATCAATTTTTCAGATTTAAATGTTTTTGTTGGTTTCTGTTTTTTTTGTTGTGTGCACACAAATGTAGGTATATATGTATATATTTGCACACATATTATATATATATGTATGACATATGTGTATATATTTTCCTTATTTATTTACTTGGTTTATTTTTTAGTTTATATATATATCTTTGTGGCTGTTCAGTTGTTTTTCAATCTTGTCCAACTCTGTGACTCCACCTGGGATTTCTTTGACAAAGATCCTGGAGTGGTTTGCCATTTTCTTCTCCAGCTCACTTTACAGACAAGGAAACTGAGGCAAACAGAGTTATGTGACTTGTCCAGGGTCACAGAACTAGTAAGTATCTGATGCTGGATTTTAAATAACAAAGATGAGTCTTCTGACTCCAGGCCTGGCACTCTATCCACTGTACCACCTAGCTGCCTAGCTGCCCCCATGAATGCAATACATACATACATATGTATGTGTACATGTGTGTGTATGTGTGTATATATATATATGCATATGTGGGTATATGTGTAAAATGTAAGACTATAATTCACCTGTGTTCTCTAGAATCAGATTATCAGAGCAGGCCAGAGTCTAAAAGGTCATCTAATTCAGGCCTCTTGTTTTACGTAAGGGTAAACTGAGCCAAGAGACTAAAGGAGTCACCAAAGGCTACAAAGCTGGTTAATGATAGAGCCAAAATTAAAACCCAGACTTCTAATCTCCAAGTCCATTTTTTAATCATACAATACTGTGTACATATATAAAGTTAAAGTCTGAAATTCAGAGAATGAAAGTCTTCTACAGTGGCTAACTTTGATTAAGGTGATGTAAGACAAAAACAAAAATGCCTGAAAATTTGGAGCAACACAAGGGAATTGTGCTCTAAGATTCGTAATAACAAGAGTCCTATCATTCAGTTTTGTTGTCACCCACAGCCTTGACCTTGGTCTGCATGTAGCATGCACATATTAAATATTTATCTAATGAATCAGTAGATGATGGTGGTTGAATGAAGTCATGCATGAGTATATGGGACTTTTTAGAGCTACTGATATATATATATATATATATACATATATATATATATATATATATTGAGAGAAATTATTACCCTAGAAATTATACAGGGACATTATTTTAACAAGTTTGTGAGCACAGAGGCATCCTTGCTTTTTGTTGGATTTTTTTTTCCTGCACCTGAAGCATTCTCCAGGTAGGAACTTCAGTCAATCAAGAACACATCTATCTCTTTATTTCTAATGGTAGCATTCAGGTTGAGTCTGTTTTTTACTGTGGAATACAGATTAAAGAAGTAACGGACCTATGAGGAGCAGATACATTGCTAGTCTAAATGGAAACAGGCCCAGAGACCTTCAGAATGCCATCTGTATGAAGGATAATGATATTTTGGTTCTCAATAAAATAACTATCTTGGCCATGGATCATTATTTGAATAAAAATCAAATGACTTAGAATCTGTCCAAAATGAAGGATGTTTTAATACTTTGTGTGTGAAAATGCTGGTATTTTGTTTCTTTTTTATTAAACAGATTTTATTATTTTTCAAAACCTTGTCAGCATAATCATCTTATGGGTGGATGAAATATGCAGCCTGGCTGCTGGAGGAGTTCCTTCACAGCAATTACCTCATGGCACTTTCGCTGTAATTAGGTTTTCGCCCAGGATTTTTCCCCGAGTTGGTGTAATAAATGAAATATGACCAGAATTTAAATTTGTCAATTACATGCAAGCTTAGTGCATAAACACACAACAGAGTCGCAGATTCCAAGCGAGAAGCTGTTCCTGGGAGGCCAACTCTCTGAAAATTAAAATGGAAATAAAACTACTGACTGGCAAGAGGAAAGTGGCCCCAGAAGAAGGCAGATTTCCCTGAACAGCCATGTACTGATCCCACCTAACAGCATGTGTGCTCTTGATTACAAATTCTTAAGCATGAAACTGAATTTAGCAAGTCTGAGGAATGTTTACACTCACCTCATCTATAATAGTAAGAATAACAATAGCTAACACTTGTATAGACCTCTAAGATTACAAAGCACTTTACATATATTGTTTCATTGGATCCTCGTGGGAGATAGTTATTACCATTTTCTCATCCTTATTTGACTGTTAGAGAGACAGATGTTGTTGTTCAATTGTGTCCAATTCTTTGTGACCCCATTTGGGGTTTTCTTGGCAAAGATAATGGAGTGGTTTTCCATTTCCTTCTCCAGCTCATTTTATAGATGAAAAATTGAGGCAAATAGGGTTAAGTGACTTGCCCATGGTCACACAGCTTGTAAATATCTGAGGCTAGATTTGGACTCCTTCCTGACACCAGGTCTGGTACTCTATCTACTATGCCACCTAGCTGCCCTACAGAGAGAGAGACAGACAGAGAGAGAGAGACAGAGACAGAGAGACAGAGACAGAGAGACAGACAGACAGAGAGACAGAGTGAGAGAGACAGAGACAGAGAAAAAATGATCTTTCAGAAGAAGTTTTATAGGGGTAGCTATGTACATACCCATAGGGTCTGGAACAGTGTAAGAATTTGCTCCACCCCATCTCCCCAACACACTTTTAAATTCCATAGAGCAAATTGACTTCCCCACCTAGCAGGGCAATCTCTATCCCAAAAAGTTTCATTTAAAGGGGTCTGTTTTGTTCACTTATTAGAATGGGTTTATGATTTCATAGCTGGTCTCACAAAAACTTAAATTCCTACTCAACAACATCTCTGTAATACTGTTTGTAACATTATGCAACTGCACCCCTGTGGACTTTACACTATTTGTCTACTTCAACTCAGCTTCCACACAGCCCAAGAAATAATAGTCCTTGGGAGGGCTGCCAGAAATTCTAGATGCTTAACGACACTGAAGAAGCTGACCTGCCAGCTAATAAATGCTCCTGTGGGGACCTCTGCTGACCAGAACTGGTTGGTGAAAAAAAATCTGGAATCTAGGCTAGAGATTGCACTGCTATGAGGGAAAGTCAGATTACTCTATGAAATGACAGATTTATAAGGGAGTTGGGGTCAGGCAGATCCTTACATTGCCCAAGACCCCTTAAGTGTGCCCAGGAGGAATATAGTTACCCCTGACAATTTCTTTTTTTTCTAAAATCCTAGAATTTAGTGACCAGAGATTATATATTTAAAGTGGGAAGAGTCTATAGAAGCCAGTTTCTTTAAATTACAGATAAGGAAATTGAACCCCCTAGAGATTATGTGACTTGCCTAAGAAGACACATGTAATAAATAAAAGAGCCAAAATATAAACACAGGTCTTTGAGTTCAAACTGAGCATTTTTCCCATGGCACTCCACTGCCTTAAAAATCACTTCAGAGGGTCATTGTGATATTGGCTTCAAAGCCAAAGAACTCAAAAACAAATTAAATAATTTTTTTTCTCTGACCCTAAGGTTCTTTGGTGTTCTACTTTTGCTTGTTTTTAACTAATATCACACCATTTTGATAAGTACTCCTTTTTTTTCGGAGGTCTGGTAATATTATGACCCCTTTATTTGTACCTTTTCACATTATTTCTCATGTAATTCTACCCAGGTTGACCCCCTCAACTCAAGGCAGAGAAGGCTCTGTCCTTGGGCAGCCTTTTCTTTCTGTTCCAGACTGTTTCCCTTGGGATCTCACCCACTACCATGGATTCAGTCATCATCTCTACTCAGATGATTCTCAGATCTCCTTATCCAGCTAGCCTTAACTTCTCTCCTGACCTCCAGGCTCACATCTCCAACTACCTATTAGACAATGCACTGAATATCCTATCATTATCTTAAACTCAACATGTCTAAAACAGAACTCGTTATCTTTTCCCCAAACTCTCCCCTCTTCCTAACTTCCTCTCAGGATAGCCACCACCATCTCTCCAGTCACCAAAGCCTACAACCTCACTCTTTCCCCCTGCATGTCCAATCAATTGCCAAGTCCTACAGAGTCAAACTTGCTACCCTCTCTTGTATCTCCCCCCTTCTCTCCTGTGATAGTTGTACTACCCTGGCTCCTTTCTCATCCTGAAACTTCCTTGTAGACTTAGAGCTGTCTCATCCTAGAATATCCTTCTACCATGCAAACCCTTTCTCCCATTGGTGATTTCTTTCTAAGGTCTCCATTTTGGGGAAAGACCCCAGATGGCCATGTTTCATTCTCTTCCTGGCTGTGCTTCTGACTCTCCAGACTTTGCCATGTGTCCCTCCTTTGTCTTCATTTTACATGTTTTCTTCCTGCATTTGAATGTAAGTTCCATAAGCGCAGAAACTATCTTCCTTTTTTACTTATTTGTAACCCCAACACTTAGCACAATGCCTGGCACATAATAAGCTCTTAATGAATTTTTATTGCCTGCTTCCTTGCCTGGAGCAGGCCCTTTGTCACCTCATGCCTGCACTATTACCATAGTCTTCTGCTTGCTTTCTCTACCTCATGTCTTTTCCTCTTCCAGGCCATCCTCCAATCAGCTGTTAAATTAATCTTCCAAAAACACAAGTCTGACCATGACACTTTGTCCACCCTCCCCTCAGTTTAATATAATCCAGTAGTTCCCTATTAACTTCAGGATCAAATATAAAACCCTCTGTTTGATTTCTAAAGCCCTTCCTAACCTGGCGCCTTCCTACCTCTCTAGTCTCTTTTTATCTTTCTTTCACACTTCCCTACGATCCAGTGAAACTGACCTCCTCCCAAGACACTATTACCTTTTGCCTTTATTTTCACTGACCATCTTTTATGATTGGAGGGCTCTCCCTCTTCATCTTTAACCTCTGGCTTCCCTGGCTTCTTTTAGGTTCCAGATAAAATCCCAATTTCTATAAGAAATCTTTCTTTAATGCTAATGCCATCCCTCTACCACTCTCTTTAGTCTGTGCACTTAGTTGTCTGTATGTTTCTCTCCAATCAGACTATAAGTTCCTTGAAAGCAGGGGGTTAAAACTTTTTTTGTAATCCCAGCACTTAGCAGAGTGCCTGGAACTCAGTAGGTACTCACCAAATTTTTGCTGACTGAACTTTTGCATATTTGAATGACTTTTGTTATTGTTTCATCTGGTTCCATAAAGTATCCCCTGGGTTATTTGATTAGTGTAGCACTAAATATGTGAATTAATTTAGAAAGTATTATCATTTAAATTTTATTGGCATAGGTCAACCATGAGCAGTGAATATCATTCTGGTTATATTTTCTTTTATTTGAGCAAAGAGTGTTTTGTAGGTGTTGCATTTTATAGTTATTTTGAATGGAATTTATCTTAATTTATCTTTTTACTTATCTATTATCTTATTTCTTTATAAAATGGCAGTGATTCTTGTGGATTTATAGTGTACTTTATTAAAGTTACTCATTTAAATTAGTTTCCTTCTTATTCTCTGAGGTTTTCTAATTGTACCATCATGTCATCCATACACAGGGATAATTTTGCCCCCTCTTTGCTTCTCAGTCTCATTCATCTGTAAAATGAGGGTGTAGGACTATTTCCAGCTTGAAATCCTATGGTCTATAACTGAATTCAGATCAATCGCAAAGACTAATCTTGATCTGAGAGACAGAAGATGAAACACATTTTTCTTGGTAGAATGCTAAGGGACTAAGTGTGACATATAGATATAGGCATATATACATGTCTGTTATATAACTATAGAGATATACATGTCTGATATATAGATAATGTGAAAAATGGTTTTTTATTAGTAATTAATATTTTGGAGATCAGAGCTTCCCCCCCAACTCCCAGTCATACCAGCTTCCCTTCTCCAAAGTTCTTCAGAAGAACATTAATGAGAATAAGATTGCATTGGAAGCTGCTTGGATGGAGACAGAGTCTTCTGCCTAGACAGCCCAAGTCTGGGAGTGGTCTGGTATGGTAGAGGGGTGATCTCATAGAACGGATGCTTCCCCTGTCAAAAGGTAGAATGATGGTGGGGCAATATCAACCCCTATTAAAAAGGTATATAGACTGGACACCCCAATTCTTGAATTGAGCCAGTTCTGGACTGGCCCCCTTAGGGATTGCCCAGTTCTGGACTGTAACTCCCATGTAATGCTTGTCACCAGTTTATGAAAGAAACAGTAACACGGACATAGCCTAATTTAGTATGTTTTTCTTAGATCAAACTCCGTTTTGAGGGTTGACAAGATAGATACAGGTATACCATACATATGTCTGATACGTAGATATGAATATATTTATGGGTCTGATATGAAGAAATATGCATATGTAGATACATAGATGATATATAGATATAGATGTATATGCACATATAAATACGTATATACATGTATTCAGCAGCTAGATGGATCAGTGGACAAAATGCCAGGTCTGGAGTCAGAAAGACTTATCTTTGAAGATTCAAATCTGACCTCAGATACTTGGTAGCTGTGTGACCTTGAGCAAGTCACTTAACCCTGTTTGCTTCAGTTTCTGCCTCTATAAAATGAGCTGAAATGGCAAACCACTTCAGTATCTTTGCCAAGAAAACCCCAAAAGGAGTCACAAAGAGTCACACATAACTGAAAACCTACTGAACAGCAGCAATATACATGTCTACAGGCATATATATGTATCTATATATCAGATTTGGTAGTTTCAAAGGTCATATTTGTTTGACTTTTTCTTTGTGACAAAGATATTCATTAGGGTTGGGGTATATCTGGAAATGGTTGTGGTATAATATAAAAGTTTCAATAAAATATTCTTCAAAAGAAAATGCTATGCTCTAATCCTACACTTTCATTTTGTAGCAGGCCCAGAGAAAAGTGTAATGTCTATTGTCATGCTGAGAGTTAGTGACTGTGTTGGGATTCCGCTGCAGGCCTCCTGTCTTTCAACTGCTTTATTTTCTTTCCACTCCCCTACACTGCCTTACACAAATTCCCTCCCCTTATCCTCAAAAACTTAGCAGGTGTTCTCCTCACCCTGCACTATGCTTATCAGTGTCTGTCATAGAATAAGAAGCTAGATGAAGGACACTGCTGAGGGGCAGAATTTGTTTCGGTTTTTTTAATTAATATATTTCACTTATCCACTGATTGAAATCTTTCTCTTGTCTTGGAAAAACTCTGTGTGTGTGTGTGTGTGTGTGTGTGTGTGTGTGTGTGTGTGTGTGTGAAAGAGAGAGACAGAGAGAGTGAGAGAGACAGAGAGAGAGACAGAGACAGAGAGAGAGAGATAAAGAGAGACCTACAGAGAGAGAGAAACTGTGGAGAAAGCATGGAAGCTGCCAAATTTCCTGAAGCTCAGCAAAAGAAAGCACAGAAGGTACAAGGGTACCTCCCAAGAGTGGAAAAGGAAATTGCTAAGTTCTCTGAGAGGACAGAGGTGGCTAGGGCCAGGGACTGTAAGTGGTGTTCCTGCAGGGGGCTGGCCCTAAGGAAAACTGCTTGACTGATCCATTAAGATGACATCATTGATCCAGACAAGACGGCCTTCATGGTTTAGGTGTCCCTGACAAAGAGACAGATGTCCCCAAAGGCAACAACCCACAGAGAGTTTGCCTTTTATTACTATTTGTGATTTATAGCGTGAGCCCAGTTCCAGGCCTCCAGGCACACTCATGGAGCAGTTGTGGAATTAATAAATCCGAACCATTTCTTGGTTAATTTATGGCTTTGAAAACATTTTCAAAGCATTATTTTTTAAAGCCTAAACAATCCTAAACCACCCCAAAGCCTCAAGACTCATAAAAATGTTTATGTTCCTTATACTCAA
The DNA here is from genome assembly GCA_023548195.1 of Bettongia penicillata ogilbyi. Taxonomy (NCBI): domain Eukaryota; kingdom Metazoa; phylum Chordata; class Mammalia; order Diprotodontia; family Potoroidae; genus Bettongia; species Bettongia penicillata. The sequence continues at coordinate 10,400,117 of JAJHZJ010000090.1, forward strand.
GCCAGACAAAGTTGGGTCTTTCCTGTTCCCATGCTTTTGCCCATTCTGATATTCAATTGAATTTGATCACCATTTATTAAGCATCTGTGTGCAAGTGCATGAGGCTGGAGACTTGAGCAGACAATGCTTGGATATGATACCATCCCTACTCTTATGGAGTGTACATAATGTAGAGGGATAAGACATACACAGTTCCTAGAATACAAAATAATGCCAGAACATATGGGCTTCATTACTTCTGTATAAATTCTTTATATTATATAAATTTTCTCTAAATAATTGTCATTTGCACTATCCTGTTGCCTATCTCCATCTCATTTTCCATATGTAATAAAGCTAAGAGAACCAGATCTTTCTCTTTGAAACTCATAGTTCACTCTTCTTGTGGCTACTAGAACAAGAGGATTGGCCAGTTACTCCAGATGACCTTTCAATCTCTTTCTTAATAAACACAGCAGAAAGTTGAGACTTGTACTGAGATTATCAAAAAAAAATTTATTTGACGCAAGTGGTAAGGAAGGGATAATGCGTAGTATTCATTTCAATTTTTTAGGCCAACATGAATAAGTAATATTTTCATTGTTTATTTTGGTCTAGACCTGACATTTCATCCCTCGGGCCCCACTCCCTCCACTGATATATGTCAATATCTTGTATATAATTTATAACCTTTGAGAGTTGCCTAGGGCATGTGAGTTTCAGTGATTTTCCCAAGGCTAGTATATGTTAAACGCAATATTTGAGCTCAGATCTTCCTGATACCAAGGTTGGGCCTCTATCCATTGCCCTTATGGGGAATAAGTTAAGACTCCCTATTAACTCCAGTGTTCTTTCCAACCAGATTGCACTGTCTTGTATCCTTTTTTATAACCTGTCCCCTCACAGAGTACCTTGGTAAACAGGTAATCAATAAGTGTCTTAATTGTTAAGCATCAGTACTAACAACCAAAGTATTTGGATTCTAAAGAGAAATACTTTTCTGACTCTGGGTGTGATGACCCAGAGAAGAAGAGTTTCAGTTCACATAAATCATAAAACACATTCCAATTTGAAGTGAATAAATGAGTGAATGAAAAAGCATTTATTAAGTACTTAGCATGCATCAGATACAGAAGTGAAGCCCTCAAGGACCTTATATTCTTCTAGAAGGAGATAACACAGATAGGGAAATGGTGGTCTGTGAAGGGAATTTTGGTCTGCAAAGTCACAGGGATAGTGAATCAATCCATAAGGCAGTTGATATGGTCTTTCCCAAAGTAATGATATTATTTATATGATTACTCTACCCAGAGCAAGAGATAAAAAGTGGAGGAGGGCATATGTGTGGCATCAAGGCCTAGAGCAGGGTGGTTAAGTAGCTAGCCAGAAGGGATGGTTTGGAGTCAGCTAGACATAAGAGGTTAGTTGGCTTTGCCCTCACTCACCAATCAGTATAGCTCAGCCCTAAAGGCAGGAGTTCCAAAGGACTAACTCTCCCACCACTAGAGGCAGAGTTTCTGGAGTTAGCTATAGCCAAAGGATACATTCTCTATAGGAAGTGGAAAGAATCAATGGCGCACATGTGAACCTCTGATAGAAGCACCCCTTTACTGAAAGCAACAACCAGGAATCTTTGCATCCAGGGCAAATACCACAGACTGCCTAGGGCAAGCACAATAAACCTGCCCTCAATTGAGAGAAATGATGGAACCTACTATTGTTCAATCATGTTGCACTCTTCGTGAGGGGTTTTCTTGGCAGAGATTCTGGAGTAGTTTGCCATATTCTTCTCCAGATCATTTTACAGATGAGGAAAGTGAGGCAAACTGGGTTTTATAGCTTAGCCAGAATCACACAACTAGTAAGCATCTAAGGCTGGATTTGAATTCACAAAGATGAGTCTTCCTGACTCCAGGCTGGGAGTTCTGTCCACTGTGCCTCCTGGATGCTTCAAATGATAGGACACCACCTGGTAAAGAGAAGACCCTGAGACACTAATACAAGGCTACTTCTGGGGAAACCAGGGAAACTGAAGACTGGCTCAAGAAGGAGACCAGAGCAGAGTAGGGAAGAAAGTCAGCCCATCTATACTCTGACATCTACTGGCTATGTGACTCTAGATAAGTCACTTATCCCCTTAGGATCCACAGCAACAATCTAAGATGATAAATTTCAGAGAAGGTGTCTATCTCTTTGATAGAGAGGAGCTCCTTATACCAATGAAAACACAGGTCTAGGCTCATCTCTAGTCTATTCTTGCTAAATAAGTGTTAAACTCTTATTTATTTAAACTCTTATTATTACTACATTGCTGAAGGTCTGCTAGTACCTTATAAATCTGGTGTACTCTAACTGTGGTCTCCTGGGAAAAGCCCTGATATTGCCACTCTAGTTATGCTCTGCACTCTTCTAAGGGTATCTAGCTGGAGATCTCCACTAGAGTTGCCCCTAGCCCAGCACTGGTGCTTTGGAGGAGGGTAGCAGCTGTGCTTGCTGGGGAGAATGCAAATGACCATAAATAAATCCGGTGCCTTTTCACCTGGAGCTCACAGATTGATGAGGCAGTGGGCACTTTGAGCCTTATAAATTTTTCAAAATTAAAGCTTTCACTTTCAGGCAGCACTTAGGGATCTGACATCTCAGTCCAGATGACATGTCTGTGCTTCAAAAGCACTGAATCATTTTTCTCATCTGCTCATTAGCATTCTAGTCAGGGGCAATGGGAATGAAAACAAAGTGGGTAGAAGAATATTTCTTATTGCCTAATATCCTTTGGCACTAAGGAGACATGCACATCTCCAGCTAGTTCCTCCCCAAGCTAAATGAGATGCCCTGTAATTGAATCAAAAAGAAAATGGAAAGGGACCGTTCAGGGGATTTAATTGCTTCTTGGACCTTTCCTGAATAACCTAACAGTCTTTTTCCAATGATAACTGTCTGGGGATTTGTGGGTGGGATCTCTGCAGAACCTGTTCCTCTCCCATAAATGGGGCACATATTTCTATCTGTGATTCCAGGCATTCATCATTTCAGGCCCCCAGGTATCTTTCCTGACTTAACCGGAGGCAGGGTGGTATTCTGGGAATACCACCAGCTCTTCAGGTCAAAGGACATGGGTTCAAATCTTGCCTCTGATACTTAACCATGTAATGCTGGACATCTTATTGTTGAGGAGGATTGTTGAGGAACTCGCCTTGAATCTCCCCACTTAACCTGGCCTTTCATACTTAAATCTATTGCCTTTGGCCTAGCCTGGCCTTCCATTGTCAGTTACCTCTTGATTGCCCTACTTACATCCCACCTAAGCCCTGCATTATCTGCTTCCAGCTGATTCCTACCCTGGATTATATCACTAGTTACCCCAATCTCATCAAGATCCTCCTTAGACCCTCCTCCCAGACCACTAGACCACCTCTAGATCTTTTCTATGAACTTTCTGTATATAAATTCCATCTTGCCTCCATGAAGGTGCTCACAGTCAATCCAGCTCAGACTCTGTCAAGCTGAGATTCTATCTGGCCTGCTTGTAAATACAAGTGTTACAAATGCTTAGTCTCCTTAAGAGCCAACCCAATATGGTGAACATTTAATAAACTTTGTTTTCCTTTGGCTTTAAGAAGGCTAGAGTCAAATTCATCTGAGCAGGACCCAGTGTGTTGATACTTCGGGGTCCCCAGCACCCCTCAACAGAGAGAAATGGTTCAAATTTGAAAGAATTCACTTAGACCTTCTCCTTAGCCAAAGGGAGCTTTATTGACCCAAAAGCAGTGAGCCTGAGCTTTAGCAAGGGGCTGAACAAAAGGCAGTAATATAGGAAAAGGATCAAACTTATACAGGAAGATTTTCGGGTTATGGGGGTTAGAGATCTAGGGTAAGTCTTGTGAGATAAAGACACAGGATGAGGACTATACTTATGGGGGTTGGAAGGACACAGGATAAGGATGATGAATGATACAAGATAAAGGAGACACAGAAATATCATTCCCCAGGATAGCGGAGGGACAAGGAATTTTATGGTCCAGGATAAGGGAAAGTTTTATGGTAAAGGGCTACTTTAGGGAACCTTCAGGTTAGAAAATAAACCGAGGGCTTCACAAAGTCAACCCTTAATATTATTTTTAACTTTTAGAGCACTGTTTGTATCCACATCATTATGGTCTGTAAAATGAGAGGGTTTGAGTAGATCACATCTCATGTTCCTTTAAGTTTTAAAGCTATAATCCTTTGACCTCATATTCCATCTTTCCTATACAAATCTTCTACTTCAACCCCATTGTTCTCACTCAGTTTTCTAAGTACCACCGATGACTTCCTAACCCCAGGACTTTTTTTCTGTATACTTGTTATCCTCTCCTTCCTCCTATACCTGTCCCTGCCATCTGGACCTCTCCCAAATCCTTTGGCTCTATGGGTTAATTGGTAAATTTAATCATAGAGAACAGTAGAGGACTCTACCCTCAAAAGCATCAACAATCACAGAGGTGGGTAGTTCAACACTCCCCCGCATATCCCTCCACCCCACCCGCAATTTCCAAGTCTTTAAGGAATTCTCTCATTTATCTCCTGGCAGAGATGATGCACCATTTTTAAAGGAATCACTATGATTAATTCCTTGGAGTGGCTTCATTTTATAAGGTAGGGAAGAGCCCCACAAAGCTTTGTTGTCCTCAACTACTTTCTATTATGTAAACTCTTTCAGGGGATCAGTCTGTTCAAATGAGTTGTTAAGTAATTTGTTGCTATGGCAATATTGGGCTGCCACCAGTGCATAATAAATAATCTTTTCCAAGTCCCAGCCTCAACACACAATCCTCCATTATCTTCCTATAAGTTCTTCTGGAGCACAATTTGTTAAAGCTTTTCATTTTAATTATCAACTCTATCTTGATTCACTTGCATTTCCTCTTTTGCATCATACCATGTTGCACCTAGAGGCTCAGAAAATGGGCTTTGACTAGAATGAAATATCTCTTTGGGTGTTAGGGTAAATAGCATTTGACTGACAACTTTTAAAGATCTACAGTAGAAACAATTGTCAGTCCTTTGCTGGTTGCATCCAGGTTACTTAATCTTTACTGCTTAATTGGTTCGTCATTTTGGAGAAAACACCCATCAAAGCACAGATAGACTTTGTGGATAGATACATTACATCTTACAGCCGTGAAAATTTGTATAGCATAAAGTTTTCCAATTTCTAGTCTGTCACCCATTTACTATGAGAAAACATAAGGTGGGACAGTGGATAGAGAATTTGTCCTGGAGTCAGGAAAATCTGAGTTCAGATACTTAGTAACTGATTGATTCTGGGCAAGTCGCTTAGCTTCTGTTTGCCTCAGTTTCCTCAACTGTAAAATGGAGATAATAAAAGCACCTACCTTACAAGGTTGATCAAATGAAATATTTGAGCGTTTAGTGTCAGGTACATAGTGGACACTTAAAAATGCTTATTCCTTCCATCCACAAGAAAGATTTGATATTAAGAAATGCTAGTATATCTCCCTAGTCCCCAGGATTGAACCCACATCCAATCAATCATATTGATCCCACTTCCACAGTGTTTCTTACCCTTGTCTCTTCTCTTTTCACAGCCCCATCCAAGTTCAGGCCCTTATAGCTTCTTTCCTAGACTTCTATGTCTCCAGTCACCCTGATCTACAGCTTGCCATTAGATCCAGGTGGCTCAGAGGAGAAAGGTGACTTTGCATGGCCCTTCCTCACTTGCGAGTCCTGGCATCACCTTCCTGGTGCTATGGTCCTCTTTGAGAACAAAGGACGAGTGACAACAATAGCCTCCTAACTGGTCTCACTGCCTTCCAGTTCAGCCTAGCTTCCACACAGAACTACAAAAACAATCTTCCTAAGGGATATTCCCACTACTAAAAACTTGCAGTGCCCCCATCCCCACCCTCCTTCCAGGAAAACATATAATATAGGCAGGTAGGTAGCACAGTGGATAGCGTACTGGATTCCAGTCTGAGTTCAAATTTGGCCTCATACACACTGTGTGTGTCTGTGTGACCCTGGGCAAGTCACTTAGCCTCAGTTTCCTCATCTATAGAATGAACCAAAGAAGGAAAAGGCAAACCATTCCAGTATCTTTGCCAAGAAAATCACAAGTGGATTAGTGAAGTGTTGGACACAACTGAACACAACACCCTCTTCCTTGACAATCAACTTAGGTGCCACTTCCTTTGCCTTGACCTTCTTTGATCTAGCCATCTGAAGGTTTTCTCTCTCCAAATATTCCTGGGTCACTTAATTTTTTTCTTTCTTTTTTGTCCCAATCTCTCCTTACTTTCTACCTATTTAGTTGAATATGTCCTAATACTAAAAGCCCCTTTAGGTCAGGGATTGTTTTGTCTTTGTCTTTGCATTCCTGGTGCCTAGCAAAATTCCTTTTACCTAGTAAGTACTTATGTTTAGTAAATTCAGTTGACTAAAATATTTATCAAGAACCTGAAATCTCAGACGTATGTAATACTCTCTCCTCCATCCCTCATATATCTACCAGAATAACGTATGACTCTGACTGTGTGTCATTTCCTTGCCCTAAGAAACTTCAGTGGTTATCTATTGTTTCCAAGAGAAAAAATTAATTCCTCAGCCTGGCACAATCTTGTCCAACCTCCCTTTTCAGTTTTACTTTAAACTGCTCCCTTTCATATATTCCCTGTTCTAGCCAAACTAGACTATTGGCTGTTCCTCAGTCTCATGCTGCCCTCTCCCACCTGACTATCTGTGTCAACCTCCCCTACTACTTTGTCATCTCTCTGTAGTAAAATCCCTGTCTTCCTCCAAGGTTCAGCTCAGCTAGCTGCCTCTTCCATGAAGCCAGTCCTAATTTTTTCAGCTAATTGTACTTCTTTATTCTTCAAACTTTTCCAAAACACTTTGTCTGGATTTCTCCTTTGCCCATGTGACAGTGGTGGAGCCTGAATGGATACCTGTTAGACCTATTAGACATCCCTGTTGACACTTCTTGTGCTACCAACAAAGCAATAAGCTCATTTCTTTGCTTTCAGCAACCTATCTAGTGAGGATATAGACTTTCCAAATGACTACAGCATCCCCACTGTCACCAGAAGTGACTTTCCCATAAGCCCTTGGGCTACTCTCCTCCCTCCTCTCAGTTCTATTACCTTGATTTATTTTTTTATCTAGAAGTATGTGGAGGAAGAAGAGAAGAAAAATAAGAGAAATTATGGAAAATAAGAGAATTATGGAAATCTCAACTTGGTTCTTAGCTCTAACCCCACATTTGGGAAATCTCTTGCTCTTGCTTCACTAACAGCATTCATAAAACCCAGACTATTGACTTTTTTTAGTGACTATGTGATTTGTTAAAGCATAATAAAGTGAATAACCATAAATGGAAGTGTACCATAGCAGAGCTATAAAAAAACTGCTGCTTGACCATCCTTACCATGCCCCAGGCATAAAAAGAGGAAATAGAGGAAAGAATTGTTTAGTGGGAACTTCCTGGATCAGCGGAGGAAAGGTGGGGGGGGGAGAGGTAGTGAGTTTCTCATGGAGAACACAAGGCTAACATAGATCTCCAAAGCTCAGACTGGCACAGTTGTTCCTTGTACCTCATGTTCCATAAGGAAAGGCTACTTGGGGCCAGGAGTCTTCTACTTACCCCAAACAACAGGGAGTCTACCACTTTCCACTGTCCACTCATACCCTGCCTCCTCAGGTGAGGTTACTGAACACTAGAGCTTTCCATCTTCTGCTGGGTCTATCATATCTCCTGAGGAAAGGCTGCCAGGGGCCAGGGTCAAAAGTCTTCCATCTGCCAGAAGCAACAACTTCCATCCCTGCCAGCATAAGGGCAACTTCCAACTCCTTCTACTGGCCTAGTCACCCAACTGGGATGTGTTGAACCTCTGATACAAAAAGCAACCCTCTCTTTGACTTCAGGATGCCTATCTCCTGCTGCACCTGTCCTTTGAGGGCAGAGGAGTGGCATCCTCCAGTCAATAATGAACATTTTTACATCTGATCACACTGTTCACATTCCAGTGATTTTGAACTCCTGTAGATCACCATTCACACTCCCTTCCATATTCCTTACCACTTGATTCCTCATTCCCACCTCCTTTGACACTCCCATTAGAGTGTTTCAACCTAAATCTACCTAACTCTTTGACTGTGTCCTCTGGAATGCTTGTTCTATAGACAACTCTGTCTCTCTCTTTCTTTCTCTCTCTCTCTCTCTCTCTCTCTCTCTCTCTCTCTCTATATATATATATATATATATATATATATATACACATATATATGTATATATATACATATATATAATATGTATAAATATATACATAAATAAATGCATATATACATTTATATGTTTACACGTATATAAATGCATATATACACATATATACATACACATATGTATATATAATTTTTCTGTAGACAATTTTTCTTCATCTTAAATCTTTTCCTCTCCCACTCCTTTCATCTACTAGCTCTTACTGAAATCTGGTTTCTCTCTTCAACCTCTACCTCCAATACTCAGCCTCCCTGGTTCACCCTTTCATGGGCTGGCCGCACCTTCACTTATTCTCCTCAGCTTAATGGTCAAGGTGGAGAGTTGGAATACTCTTTGTTACCGCTGTCACTTCCTATTTTGAGTAACCACTCTGCCTTTGAGCTTCATACCATTTATATCTATCATCCAGTCAAAATTCTGGTGGCAGTAGTCTATAGATGCCCAGGTTACTCTCCTTTCTTCTTCAATGAGTTTGATACCTGGTTCACAATTTCTCTCTCCTTCCCAAATCCTGCACTCATACTAGGAGACTTTAACAAACATATTGATTCTCCTTCAAATGCCCTAATTCCTCAGTTTCTTAACTTACTCCCTCCCCATGAGCTACTCATTGATCCAGTCTCAATCACACACTAAGAACATTTCCTTAATCTTGCCATCACTCACAGATATACCACCTTTGTGTTCAAGAATTCTGAAATCCCTTTATTTGATCATAAAGTATTGGCTCTTCACCTCTTCTGTCTTCCTTTACAAACTTCTCCTTGTTTGCACTGTAACCTCCAATTCCTGGACCTCCCAATTCTCTCCCAGGCCATCTCCCCTACAGTAACCACTCCCTCCTCTTTTTCCTTTCTTGACTCCTTGTCGAATCAATTCAACTCTACAGTGTCCTCCTCTCCGGAATCCCTAGCCACCTTATCGTGTTGCCCATTACACCCAACCAAACCTCATCTTTAGATCACTCTCACCATTCATTGCCTTCATTCTTACATACATGCTACTGAGCAAAGATAGAGAAAATCATATAACTCTTCTGACTGGGTCCACTACAAATTTATGTTACATAATCTGCTTCTGCCAATCACATTTATCTCCCTTATCAGCTCATTATCCCACTCTTTGCTGTGTTTCTTCCAAACTTTTCTATCCTTCCTAAAACTTCCCATGGCTCCCCCTCACCTACTCTCCCAGCTGAAAATCTTGTGCATGCACATGCACACACACACACACACACACACACACAAACATACCCAGAGCTTCCTTTGTACACATTGCTTTCATATTGTCTCCCCCATTAGATTTTAAGCTCCTTGAGGGCAGGATCTATTTTTTGCTCTTTTTGGATTCCCATCACTTAGCACAGTGCCTGGCACAGAGTAGGCCCTTAATGTTTATTGACTGATAGATATCAACAGTGGCTGAGATGTCATAGCAGCCACCAGCCTGGTCTTTCTTGGAATATTGATATCTCAAGGGGGCAAGGCTGCTCTGTTTCACCACTGCAAACACCGTAATCCTGTGTCTGTTTCAGGAATCCCCCAAGTACTCCTTCAGTCACTTTAGCCCTAAGGGATCTATCTGGGCTCATTTTTCATTGCATGGCCACAGTAAGGATAGCAGGAAGAAACAGCAAGTATGAGCCTGATACTAGTCTCAGGAGCCTCTCCCAGCATGGAAAGAATGGCCTGGAAGTTCCACTTGAAGCATGTTCAAGGGAAGAAAACTTGGGTACATTTGTGATCTCTGCCTACATGCAGCTTACTTTTTCTTCCCTGATATCTCACTGATGTCTTTTATCATCAGGCCTTCCAGGAAAAAGAAGAGATATTAAAAGAAGTCTTTCTTAAATTCCTATTGAGCTGCACCATGTGTTGTAATTATCCATGTATATGTTATATTCCCCCTATTAATCAATCAATCAATCAACCTATCAATTAAGTGTTTATTAGGTACTGACTACCTCCTAAGTCCCAGACAATGTGTTAGGTTCTGGGGATACAAGTACAGAAAATGAAAAAGGGATACTATTTTGTGATGAGTTCAATTTTAGTAAACTGTAAATATCTTGATGGCAGAGACTCTGTTCCTTTTTCAGTAGACTCAGAAATTAGCATGGTGCCTTTCACTTGGAAGATGCTTAGAATATTTTCATTGAGATAAATGGAAAAAAAAATCTGAGAACCTTCTGAAGTTCTTTACAATAGCAGCCATGTCTTTGCAAAATGACTATGTCATTGGTTTATAAGACCAATTGGAAGCAGAGAGAGCGAGACAAAAGTGGGATGACAGTGGGAATAAAGGGGGAAAATCTGAGTTATACAATCAGAGGACCAGAACCTGGGCTCAGATACTATCTTAGACCCCAGCTGCATGACCTTAGGTAAGAACTTCAATTTCCTTATCTATAAAACAATAAAGACTGGACAAAATAGCTTCTGAAGTTCCTTCTGTTTCACATTCTATAAGATCTAATAAAATTTCAGGATTTGACTAAAATCAGAGAATATTTTAACTGGATGAACTTTTAGAAGTTATCTAGCTCAACTTCATAATTGTATAGCTACTACAGGGGCAAGCTAGACACCATATGGCTGATGACATTGGTCAATCTATGTCCTTTATCAACTCTTTAGGTTTGCCCTAGATTCATTGTTCCAGGGTTACCTCTCTTCTCAATAGGGGAATGAGGCTCCCCAGTGTTTCAATTCTACTTGTACATCAGATTTCTTTTTTTATTTAATTTAACTTATTTTTTGTTGCATTTTAAGTTCCAGCCTGTCTTCCCACCTTGCACTAGAGAAGACCACTATTTGATGCAGATATAGATAGGGAGAGAGAGAAAGAGATATAGATGTGTATGTATAAAATTATACTGTGCTTACTTCTAGTTATCAGTTCTTTCTCTAGAGGTTAACAGCATTTTCCTTCATAGGTCTTTTGTAGTTGATTTAAGTATTTATAACACTCAGAATAACTTGATCATTCACAGTTATTCTTCGAATAATATTGCTATTACTATATACAATGTTCTCTGGGTTCTTCTCATTTTACTTTTCATTATTTCATTTTTCCATATTTTCCTAAAATCATCCTGCTCATCATTTCTTACAGCACAGTAGTATTCAACCATAATAATATACCACAACTTATTCAACCATTCCCCAATTGAAGGGCATCCCCTCAATTTCCATCTCTTTACCTCCACAACGAGAGTAACTATAAATATTTTAAAACATAGGTTCTTTTCCTTTTTCCCTTATCACCTTGGAAAACAGACCTACTAGTGGTATTGCTAGGTCAAAGGGTATACACATAATTCTAGATTGTTCTCCAAAACAGTTGGATCAGTTGGCAGTTCCACCAACAGTGTCCTTCAACACTTGTCATTTGAAGTTCCTTCCTTCAACATTTGTCATTTTCCCCTTCTATCATTTTAGTCAATCTGATAGGTGTGAGATGATATCTTAAAGTTGTTTTAATCTGTATTTCTCTGATCAATAATGATTTGGAGCATTTTATATGACTATATATAGCTTTGATTTCATCAAAAAACTGCCTATTCATATTTTTTGACCACATATCAATTGGCAAATTGACTCATATTCTCATAAATTTCACAAAGTTCTTGATATATTTGAGTCTTTTATATGAGAAATTATCTATAAAAATTTCCTCTTAATTATCAGCTTTCCTTTTCATCTTGGCTATGTTGGTTTTTATTTGTACAAAACCTTTTTAATTTAATGTAATCAAAATTATCCATTTTGTATCTTACAATGCTCTGTGTCTCCTTTATTTATAAATTCTTCTCTTATCCATGTCTAAGTAATATGTTCTATGTTTTAATTTATCAGTTTCTGCCAGATAGCTTTCCAGTTTTCCTGATAATGTTTTACCAAATAGAGAATTCTTATCTCAAAAGCTTAAATCTTTACAATTGTCAATCACTAGGTTATTATGAGGTTAGTCATTTACTACTATGCTTTGTATGTCAACTTTGTTATGCGTTTCTATTTCTTAACCAGTATAAGATAGTTTTGATAATAACTGACTTATAGTTTAAGATTTGGTACTACTGATGTACATGTACATTTATAGTTATAACTTTCTGGAATCATGCCAGATCATTTGTTAAAAGTTCACTTCTGAATAAGGTGGGCAGTTTTACTGTAGTTTCAAGTATGGATTAATGATAGACTAACAAGTCAAGCATAGCATATCTTTTCCTCCTTTTGACTTTACATGAACTCCAATCTCTTTGTAACACATCCTACTTTGCAGTCTCTTCCTGGAAAGAGGAAAGATATCTTGTTTTGATTTTGGTAGATAATCTTGTGCTGTGGAAGTCAGAAGGACAAAATTAAGAAGTCTTGATGGGAAGCACACCTCAGAATTCAGCACATCTCTTTGTCAGGTAGTTTTGGAAACAAAACAAAACAGGATGGAAGAATGGATTTGTATTTATATGAAATCAACACAAGGTGGTGCAGGTGGAAGAAGTAACCCCAGGTGCTCCATTTTCTTTCTTTTTTTTTTTTTTTAACTACTGTATATTCTTAAATTCTTACGATGTTTTCCTCAACCCTGATTTTTTTGCTGGGTGTGATATACATCATATAGAACATTACTCAAAAAAAAAAATCTTAAAACTACAGTGTAAATGCTAACTTAACCATATTGTTATGTAGTCAAAATTTTGTGGAAAAGGGCATCCTTATAAAATTTGTGCTGTTTTCAGATGTTGTTGTTGTGTTTGTCCTGCAGTCTCAAAGAGGACCATGACATCAAGATGATGACATGACTTGCAGTTGACTTTTATTGGAGTGAAGGAGGGCTGTTCAAGGTCACCAATTTCACTTTCTTCTCCTGAGCCATCTGGGTTCAGTGGCCTGATATTCATCAGGAAGACTGGAGATGTGCCAGGATGCAATGGGAAACCTTGGCTCTTTCAGGCTAATGTCATATCGCATTCTCACTTTGAGTGAGATACATCCATTCAATGAATAGGCTTCTTTAAGTTACTCAAGGGTGGGGGAGGAGCCAAGATGGAGGAGTAGAAAGACTCACATATGCTAGCTCTGAACCCACAGCCCATAAATTCTGGGGCAGTGGAACCCACACAGAAACACAGTGGAAGAGATTTCTGTTCCAGAGAGCCCTGGAAAGCCATCCCCAGGGGTCTGTCACGCTCTGGACAGCGGAGCCCACCCCTGTGCTGCCTTGGCCCCACGGTTCCAGAGGAGCAGATACGAGCAGGCTTCAGGGACGGAACCTCCAGCGTCCGTGAAGGTCCCTCCACCCACAGGCACTACAGGTCACTGAGAGAGATGTCTGGGCTGGCCAAGAGGGGAGCGGGGTGTCTCCGTGACTCGGGCCCCCTCGGGAGGCAGTGGCAGAGGGAGCGGCAGAGGCAGTGGTGGCCCAGAACTCCCTGAGCAGGCAGGAGCTCAGGGCCATTACCAAAGGTCTCTACATAAACCCCCTGAGGGAACTGAGCCTGGGAGGGGGCCCTGCCCCCACCTGAGCACCAGAACTTCAGCTCACATTGAATAGCAGCCCCGCCAGCCGTGGAAAGCCCTGAGGCTGGGAACCAGCATTTGAATCTCAGACCCCAAGCACTAGCTGGGCAGATCTAGGTGGGGGTGGAGAGGAATCTCAGAAGTCAAGTAACTGGCTGGGAAAATGCCCAGAAAAGGGAAGAAAAATAAGACCATAGAAAGCTACTTTCTTGGGGGACAGATGTTCCTGCCTTTCATTTCTGATGAGGAAGTACAATTCTTATCATCAGGGAAAGATGTGGAGGTCAGGGCCTCTGTATCCCAGACATCCCAGGTGGATGTCCGGTGGGCTCAGGCCATGGAAGAGCTCAAAAAGGATTTTGAAAATCAAGTCAGACAGGTGGAGGAAAAACTGGGAAGACAAATGACAGAGATGCAAGAAAAGCATGAAAAACAGGTCAATACCTTGTTAAAGGAGACCCAAAAAATGCTGAAGAAAATAACACCTTGAAAAATAGGCTCACTCAATTGGCAAAAGAGGTTCAAAAAGCCAATGAGGAGAGAATGCTTTCAAAAGCAGAATTAGCCACATGGAAAAAGAGGTTCAAAAGCTCACTGAAGAAAATAGTTCTCTCAAAATTAGAATGGAACTATCAGGAAGGTCATTTGCAAAGCTACACAGATATGGCCTATAATGAATTGCCTGCCGTACCAAAGGGAATGGGTGGGGAGGGAGGGAGGGAGGGGGAGAATTTGGAACTCAAAGTTTTAGGAACAATTGTTTAGTATTGTTGTTGCAACTAGGAAAGAAGACATACAGTTAATGAGGAATAGAAAGTCATCTGGCCCTACAGGACAAAAGAGAAGATGGGGACAAGAGAAGGGAGGAATGATAGAAGAGAGGGCAGATTGGTGATAGGGAAAATTAGAATGCTCAGTGTATTGGAGTGTGGGGAGGGGACAAGTGTGAAGAAAATTTGGAACCCAAAATTTTGTGAAAATGAATGTAAAAAGTTAAATAAATAAATTTATATTTAAAAAAAGAAAAAGAAAAAAAGTTACTCAAGGGGTGGCCCCTTTAATAAAAAAACAGAAGATCAAACTAGGAGGGGAAGAACCTCAGGGTTCCTGGGCAAAAGAGAAACAATTACTATTTAGTTATTACATCCACTCTGTGCTAGGTGGTTGGGGAGTTGTTGTCCAGTTTATGAGCTCCAGAGTGAACTGGGTGTAAGGCTTGATCTTTGAACAAGAAGTGTAGTCACATTTCTTGCAAATGTATTTATGAGGGAAAAATCTCATTAAATTGCATTTCTTTGTACAGTATATTGCAGAGAGAGAGAGAGAGAGAGAGAGAGAGATTATTTTACTCAGACAAGTATTTTTGCAATTACTACTGGAGAAAAAAATTACTGCCTTTGGAGGAGGTCAGTAATAAAATCATGACAATGAAAAAAAAAAAGATTTGGTACTGCTAAACCTTCTTCTTTTACATTTTTTCATTCTAGGTACAATGTCATTTTTATTATATTGGCTCTGCCCACTCATGAACAATTACTATTTCTCCAATTGTCTTAATTTGACTTTATTGGTATAAAAAGTGTTTTATAATTATGTTCATGTAGTTCTTGGGTTTGTCTTGGCAGGTATGCTCCCAAGTATTTTGTGCTGTCTATGTTTATTTTTAATGTGGTACCTCTTACTAACTCTTCTTGTAGGAATTTTTTTTTTGGTGACATATGGAAATACTGATGATCTATGTGCATTTATTTTATATGCTACTACTTTGCCAAAATTATTAATTATTTCAACTAGCTTCTTAGCCTACTTCAGATTCTTAAAGATCAATTCTATTTTTGCCTCTAATCTAAGGGGCTCTCCCCAGGTAGAGTAAAGAAAGGAAAAAGTTTTTTAAAAGATGTTAAAATACAAATATGAATCCAAGTGAGCAATAGCAGTTTTATTTCCACATAGAAAAAGGGGTTCTAGATAATCAAGAATTAGAGAATGATTAAAGTCAATGGAGATGCAAGGAATGCAAGGATCTTTGGAAACTTGTCAAATAATTTCTTTGAGAGGACTATTACTTTGCTACATTGCATTTTACTTCCATTGTATATATTTTGATCAAGTCCATGTAGGCTTTTTCTTTCCACTGATCTCTCATTTTTCATGGACAGCCATTTTCTCTGCCTCTGCTGCTAGTGACCCTGTAGCCCTTCCAGTAGATGTTACCCTATGGATGGGGTGCCAGGAAAAGAGAAGATGTCAACTGCCTTTTGAGATCTCACAAGGCCTTACACCAAAGAAAAGAGGACATGAATGGGAAGTGGTCCCAGATGAAGCACCAGCTTGCCCAGGAAGCCATGAATTTATGGCTTGTAGCTAGGTGGAGAAAAGTAAATCATCTCACCCAACCCTCTAATAGTCAGAGGGTTGAATTTGACACTTCTAATCTGTTAAGAAGATCATTCTTCCTGAGTGATAGGAATCATTCTTCTTTAGTAGATCCAGAGAGTTCCAGCTCAGTATTCAATTACATGAGTCCTCGTGGCAGTCAGAGAATATCCAGGCTAGAGGGGAGGGCAAAAACCTCACACATACCCAAGAAAGTATTATGTGCTGCTGAGGAAACAGAGCCCCAGAAAAGATACATAACTTGCCAAAGAAAATACAGGTAGTGAGGAACAGTCAGGAATTGAATCCAGATCTTTTGACTCCAGCTCTATTGCTCTATCTACTGTACACACTGCTTCTCATGGAGCAGTATGGTGCTTAGTGAAGTTAACTAAGGTTGCATGTTTCATCAGTGAGAACTTTGCTTCTTCAGGGCCTTGCAAAGGGCCTGCCTTGAAGTAAATCCTTAATAAATGCTCACTGGATTGACTGATCCCAGACCAAAATGTGTGTGTAGCCTATAGAACTGGACAAAAAGGCCTTCATAGAGTTAATTAGCCATTAGCTTGAAAAGCACACAAATTACCAGTTTACTTTCAGCCAAATCACAGAGGTTGTTGCTAGGCAGCTATAAAATGAACAGATGTGCTGAATGGTCTGACCGTAATGGGCTTTGTGGCTCTTTCTATGATTGTTAGGGCACAATCTGTTCTCCTTCATCTGAAGACCGAAGAACCTTGCATCCAGGCAATGTCAATTTAGCAGTAAAGTATACAGATCCACAGTTCAACAGATTGTGAGTCAGGGGCACCTTTGGGCATGTCACATGCTTCAATACATTCTTCAGCAAATGTTCCATGTTTAAACTAGGCAAGGTATAACATTGCCTTGTACAATGAAGTCAGAAAAAGGGATTCACAGTTCCTGATTACTATGTCAGGCATGAAGTGATGGAATCAACCAGTTAATAGACCAAAAAATAAATGCCCACTCTAGGTCAAAAACTGTGATAGATGCTGAGATTACAAAAATGAAACAATCCCTGCCCTCAAGAAGTTCATGTTCTTTTGTTGGGAGCTATGGGAATGAGAGAGAGATAAAAAGATACAAGGATTTATATATATATATATATATATGCACACACAGAAGCATAGGCAGATTAATAGATACTGGAGGGAAAGAGACATAAGCATTTGAAAGGATTGGAAAAGATCTTATATAAGAAGTGGACTTTGAGCTAAGCTTTGAAAGAAACTAAGAATCCTGAGAGTAGAGGTGAGGAAGGAGTGCATTCCAGGCATAGGAGGAGGGAAAGAGAGGCAGCTTATGCAAAAGCACAGAGTTGGGTGATGGGTTAGCATGTATGAAATCAACAAGATGGTGAATTTGACTGGATCATAAGATTCGTGAAGTGAAGTGATATATAAAAAGGCTGGGAGGTTGAAGCCAGGTTATGAAGGATTTTAAACAGCAAACAGATGAGTTTATATTTGATCACAGAGGTAATAGGAAGCCATTAGAATTTATCGAGTGATATGGTTTGTCCTAAGCTTTGGGATATCACTTGGCAGCTACATGGAAGATGGACTAAGGAGAAAAGAAACTTGAAGAAGAGAAATAGATGTGGAGGGTATTGTACTAGTCAGGGTGAGAGATGATGTGAACCTGAGCTACAGTAGTGGCTGCATGACTGGACAGAGCAGAAATGATGTGAGAAATGGTACGAAGATAGAATCAATGAGATTTTGTAACTGATGAGGTATGTGGGGCAAGGGAGAGTAAACAGTCAAAGATGTGTCTATTGTTGTTGCAGCGATTAGAAGGATGGTGGAACCCTTGAAAGTAAGATAGGAGCTTGGGAGGTATGGGTTTTTACCTAAAAGAGAATTAATTCTGTTTTGGATTTGTTTGGTTTGAAGATGACAGTTAAACCTATGGGAACTTGTGAGGTCATTGAGTAATAGAGGCAGTGTGTAGAAAGAGAAGAGAGGAGAGTTCAAGACAGTATTTTAAAGTACACCCTCAGGATGTGTGATATGGATTATGGTCCAGCATAGAAGACTGAGGATATCTAGCAAAAGACATAGAAAGAGAACAAAACAAAACAAAACAAAACAAAAACCAGTGTCACAAAAAACCAGAAGACAAGCACTATGTGAGAGGAAAGGTTAAACCAACCATGTTAAATGCTGCAGTCAGGTAAAGAAGGATGAGGAGAAGCCAAGTATATCAACATTTGAACCAAGCATTAGAGTCCTTCCTGTTTGTGTTTAATTTGGATTGGGGGAGGAGAATATCTTTTTTGGAAAACAAATTATAAGATATAGATACATTCTGCAGTTTCTCAGAGTCAGTTAGCTATTTTTATATTTGGACATTTTATCTTTAAGCATTTTTGTTTATTTTACAAAAACAATTATGTTTTTATTAATCCATTTTGTTTTGATAAATCATACACACTCCCACGAACTCACAGATACCCCTAAAGCATAGTTCTCCCAAATATTTAAACAAAATAGCATGAAAGTGATTAATGCTGTTAGTATGTGCAACCTTCTACTTGAGAAATTTATCATTTGGTATAAGGATAGAACTTTAATAAGGCAATAACAATTTTTTAAAAATAAATTTTATTGATATCTTTGCTTTTTTGCATCCCTTACATTTCTCCCTTTAATCTCTCCTCTCCCCTCCCAAGAGTTATCCCTTAAAATTTATTTTTTAAGAAAACAAAGGAGGAAAATCAGCAAAACCAGTCAATACTGCAAAACTCTAACTGTGTATGTTTGTATATCTGTGTATCTATGTGTGTATACTCATACATATACATACATGTATATATGTATGTATTTACATGCAAATATATACATATATATAAACACACACACACATATATGATACTTTGCACCCATGAATACCCTACCTCCACAAAGGAATAGGGAATTGGGAGATTATTTTTACATATCTCTTCTTTGGCTCCATGTTTGTTCTTTATGATGTTGCAACATTCATTTTTAATTATTTTGTGGTGGCTGTTATTTATATTTACATTGATATAATAATGCATATTTTTTCTTGTCTATTTACTTTGCATCAGTTCATGTAAACTCTGTATCCATCAAGTTCACTGATTCTCATAGCACAGCAATATTACATTACATTCAGGTACCATGTTTGCCAAGTCATTCCCCCAAATTGATGGACATCTACTTTGTTTTCAATTCGTTGCTCCTGTAAAAATATGCTGCTATAAGTATTTTGAGATATATGGGTCATTTCTTTTAGTTAATGACCTCCTTGTAGCATAAACCTAGCTTTGGAATCTCTGGGTCAAAGGGTGTGGATGTTTTGGCCACTTTCTTTGAAATTACAAATTGTTTTCCAGAATGTTGTATTTATTCACAACTCTATTAACAATATATCATGTACTTGTCTTTCCACACCCCCCTCCAACATTTACTCTTCCCATTTTCACCATTTTTGTCAAATGCTGGATGTGAGGCAAAATCTTAGTGTTGTTTTAAATTTCTCTTGTTATTAGTGATTGAAACATTATTTCATATAGCTAATAGTTTGCACTTCTTTTGGGAACTGTTTTTCACATCTTTTGAACACAACTCTTATGGAATGACTTTCAGGCTTATATCTCTCTTATTTGTCTATTTTGAATCACAAGCCTGTGAATTTAATACACTCCCTCCCCCTCCTTCCCCCGCCTCCACCATATTTAACTGCTTTTCTTTTCATCCTATATACATTAATTTGAGGAGGGAAGACACAGGCATTTTCATTACATTTGAATGAAGTTATCTATCTTATCTTTTGTAATTGCCTCGGTTTCTTGTTTAGTTAAGAATTCGCCTCCTACTTATAACTGTGAAAAGTATAAGTGGTACCACTATTGTCTATTATTTTATCTGAGTTGTATTGTCATTTAAAATTGTTTTCATTTATCCTTTGTTATGTTTGGGTTTTTTTGTTTTTTTCACTTTATTATTTTGTACAAGTCTTTCCATATTTCTTGAAATCCTTCATATCTATTGTCCCTTATGGTGCAGTAATATTCCATTATATTCATATGCTATGATTTTTTTCAGTCATTCTCCAGTTGCAGGGCATACAGTTTGTCTCTAGCTGATATTGCAAACGGCACTGTTATGAACATTTCTGTACAAATAGGTCTTTCCTTGCAGTCAATTATCTACTTGGGGGGCATAAACACAATAGTGGAATCTCTAGACAAAGAATATGAGGAATTTTGAAACTTTCCAAAGAAAACTTAAAACATTATTATCAACCATCTCAATAATCCAAAAGTTTAAGCAAACTTGGCAACTTCTAATGTCCTATGAAATATCACAAGGTAGCCTGTGGAAATGTTTGGAGTATACATACTACTGTCTTTCCAATCATGGTTCATTGTCTCCCAAAATACATATATATATATATGTGTGTGTGTGTGTGTGTGTATACATATATGTATATACATATATACGTATATATATAATCAGTTGCCAAGTGTTACTAAGTTTACCTCCAAAACATCTCTCATATTCATCTCCTTTTGTACAAGCCTACAGCTACCATTCTAATTTAGACTCTCACCAACTTTCATTTGCACTGTTAGAATAGTCTTCTAATTTATTTCCTTTTTTTGTTCCACCTCCAAACCATCTTCCACAGAGTTGTCTGACCCCATCACTTCCATGCTCAAGAAGCTTCTGGAGTGGCAATATCTCTTCTAAGGCTGTTTTCCCAAGAGATCATAAAAATGGGAAAAGGACCCACATGTACAAAAATATTTATAGCCGTTTTTTGTGGTAGCCAAGAACTGGAAATTGAGGGGATGCCCATCATTTGGGGGATGGCTGAAAAGTTGTGGTACATGAATGTAATGGAATGCTATTGTCCTGTAAGAAATGATGAGCAAGGGGATTTCAGAAAAACCTGGAAAGACTTATATTAACTGATGCTAAGTGAGGGGAACAGATTCAGGAGACCACTATATACAGTTACAGCCACTGACTTTGACAGACTTAGTTCTTCTAAGCAATGCAAGGACCTAAAACAATTCCAAAAGACTCATTATGGAAAATGTCATCCATATACAGAGAAAGAAATATGGAGTCTGAATGCAGATCAAAACATATCATTTGCTCTCTTTTTCTGTTTTGTTTTTTTTTCTTTTCCATGGTTCCTCCCATTTAGTCTAATTCTGCTATACGACATGACTAATGTGAAAATATGGTTAATAAGATTATATAGAAACAGCCTATTTCGGATTGCTCATCACCTTGAAGAGGGAGGTGGGAGGGAAGGAGAGAAAATTTAAAATTTATGGAAGTGAATATTGAAAATCAAAAATAAATAAATTTATTAAAAAAATAAATTCTCAGAGCTTCCTATTGTCTCTGGTATGAAATGTAGACTCCTAGATATGGCATTTAAAGTTCTTTACCATTTGGCTCCAATCTATTTTTCAGAACCGAGTTTGTATTATACTCCTCTCTCCCCATATGCCAAACTAGCCTACTTACTATCCCCATACATGTTTTTCCATCTTGCCCAACCTCTCACCTGGCAACTTGGGATGCTCAGTCTCTTCACCTCTTACCTCTTAGAATCCTTCACTCCCTTTAAGGGTCAATTCAAATGAGGCCTCTTATGTCTATTCCCCCTGAAAAATACTCTGTATGCATTTTGTATTTATTTTTATGCACATATGGTTTCTTATACATAGATTGTAAGCTTCTTGAGGGTAGCAACTATTTCCTTTCTATTTCGTCAGGGTCTAACATAATGTCTGGCATATGCATAGTCAATATTTAATAAATACTTGTTGTATTGAATTAGTTACATTCCATGCTAAATTAAATTATTTCCCAACAGTAGAAACTATAGAACCTATGAGACGTTTGGGCTAGAAAGGACCTTAGGGAGCCCCAGTTTAATAACTGGTATATTCATACAGCTCCCTCATTTTACCCATGGAGAAACTAAAAACTTCCACAATGACAACATGTAATTATTGGAGACCTTTCAATTTGTGGTAATCACTTAATCAACAATCATTTATTTAGGTGCTAAGCAACAAAGATTTAAAGATATTAAAAAATCCCTCTTCTTAGGGAATTTATAGTCTAAAGTGAGGAGACAAATTCACATATAGAAGAACATAAAGAATACGTGTACAAGGTGTCCCCGAAATCTTAATGTAGTTATTGAGATATTAAACTTTTGGAACACCCTACATATGCAGAGTAAATAAAAGGTAGTTAGGGAGAATGGGCATCAGTAATTGTCAGTATCAAGAAAAACCTTGCGTAACACTTATGAAAAGTGATGCTTGAACAAGTAAAGAACTAGTTTCTTTGTATTTGCCCTAAATAACCCAAAAGACAGTGAAGGATGAGGCTATAATCACAGTTTATTCAGCAGGGCAGCACTGGGTGCTCTGGGAGCAGCTCATTTGTGTGGTTATTGTAACCTGCCTCTGGGAGATAATCCAGGGGTCTTCTCTCAGTTTCATTGCCAATCACCCAGGATCATGGCCAAAAGTCCACCTGTGTATATCCACTTTGCCAACAAATGAAATGAAAACATGGAGCACACGTGTCAAGCCAAACAATTTAATGAAGGCCAATCAGAAAACTGGCCCCAAGCTGGTCAGTGATCAATTGGTGCCTGTAGGTGAGGGCCCAGATAATTCAGACATAGCATAGAACAAGCGCCTTGAAAATCATTATCCTGGAGAAGCTGGTTTTGTCTTCTAGAGGCATTCTCTTACCTCCCTTCATTAGCTGGAGACGTAGAAGCTATCAATAAAACCACATTTCTGGTTCCCTCTCTGTCAGAGTTGATGGGTGAATTTGCAGCCAATCTAATTTCTCAGCTACTTACCCTTACCCTTCTCTTTCATCTTCCTGTTTCTCAGCTCCAGTGTTTGCTTAAGGCAGTGATTTAGGTAACTTAAGTGGGATTTCATATTTCAGTCCAGACCAAATAGGGGATTGTTTCTGTTATCTTCCAAATCTCATAATGATCTAGCCAATGAGTGAGCTAGCTTGTAGTTCTATCTCTGGCAACGCTCCATTCATCAATGAACATATAGTCACTATACATTCACCACTGTGCTAGGAACTGTAGGTCATACAAAAATTTCTGATACAGTTTCTGCCCACAAGAAGGGTACACTCTACTTAGGGAGACAATACACACACACACACACATATACACACACCACTTAGAGAATACTTCAAGGTAGAATGTAATGATGGATACAATTGCACAGGACAATTTATTCCTTTGCTCATTACTCATAACTCCCCACCCACCAAAAATTATTCATATATAGTTTGAACATGATTTTCTTAGGACACTGTATCTTCACCAATAGAATATAAATCCTTTAAGAGTAAGGATAGTTTCATTATCTTTGTAGTCATAGCATGAAGCACAATGCCTGGTACATGTTATGTATTAAATAATCTCTTGTTTTGTTTCAAAATACATCACCATATGTATCATAATCTGAGATTTTTTATATAGGTCCATCCTTTGGCCAGTGAAAATTTCAGTGCACTTAATGTACCTTGGAAGGTAGACTGGCTTAGACGGCCTGATTTATAATCAGGAAGACTTGGGTTCAAGCCCTACCTCTGACACATTAGCTGTGTGACTGTAGATAAATTACTTAACCTGTCAGTGCCCAAAGCAACTCTTTAAGACTTTATGTTTTAGAATAGTTGTACTCCTTCTAGGGAGTTTCTGCACTAAGAGTCCCCCCATCCTGATGCCATCACAAGTTTTGGAACATCATTCTCCCTTCCTTAAATTCCTCTCCTGTCAAAATACTGAAGAGGGCTGAGGGAACAGATTGGTCTTATAAGGACCCTCTGTAGCTGAGGACTGAAGTCCACTGGGTATGCATCTCAAGAGCATTTGAGGGAAGGGACCCCTTCCTGGTTTTTGCCATCCACAAACTTCTGGAAAATAAACACACACACACATACACACACACACACACAACTGTACATGAAAATTCAGTCCCACAAGCTGACTTAAAATTTTTAAGGTTTGCCCTATCTGTTGTCAAGTCAAATCAAATCAAGTCAATCATTATTTGTTGTGTCTAATAAGCTTGGTACTGTGGCTGAGGATACAAAGAAAGTTCCACCCCACCCCATCTACCAAAAAAAGTCCATGTTCTCAAGGAGCACACAAGCTAATAAAGGAGAAACATGCAAACAAGTATTTATTAATTAGATAGATAGACAGATGACAATTTGGAAATAATCTCAGAAGAAAGCATTAAAATTCAGGGATATTGGAAAAGGCTTCTCATGGAAGGCACGACTTGGGCTGAGACTTGAAAGGAGTCAGGAAAGCTAGCAGGTAGAGATGAGGAAGAGACTTCTAGGCATGGAGAATAGTGAATGAACATGCCTAGAGTTGGGAGATTGGAGTGTCTTTTGTAAGAAATAGCAAGGAGTGCAGTGTTATTGAATTAAAGTGAACATGATTAAGGTTTAAGAAGACTGGAAAGATAAGAATGGTCAAGTTATAAAAGGCTTTGAATGCCAAAGAGAGGATTCTATCTCTGATCTTGAAGGTAATAGGAGCCACTGCAGCTTCTGAACAGGGAGATGAAATGATTACATCTGTGCTTTAGGAAAATCAATTCAATAGTTGAGTGGAGGATAGACTAGAATGGGAGAGATTTGAGACCGGCGGACCAGTCAGATTATTGCAATAGCTCAGACATAAGGTGATGAGGGCTGGCACTGTGGTGGTATAAGGTAAGGCAGCAAGAGAAGAGAGAAAGGGGCTCATCAAAGAAATTTTGCAAAGATGAAATTGACATGATTCAGCAATATATTGGACCTAGAGGGTGAGAGAGAGTCAAAAATGACTCCTTGAGTTGCGAACCCTGTTGACAGAGATGAGGGTGCCCTCAAAAGGTAATAAAGGAGACAGGAAGAGGGGAAGGTTTTGGAAGAAAGCTAATGAGTTCAGTTTTGGACATGTCTATCAAATGTTTTGGAATAAACCTCCAAAAGTAATGTACACTCACTTCCTCCACACACACACATAGTTTTTTTGATACTACTAGGAAGAATCCTGAGAACAGTCCCAGAATTCTCTAAGAATGAATTTTAAGGAAGAATTGAGTTAATATTATGCTGTCAGAGGGTATAGAATTTCATAAAGTCAGATAATCAATCTAGTATTTTCACTGGAGGCATTCTCTTACAATAAAAGATGTACTGAACTTGGGGAGTCATGGGTTGGGAGTTAAATGCCAGCCCTGCTACTTACTGCCTGTTTGACCTTGAACAAGCTAGTAAACTGATCATGGCTACACCTTCCTCATCCTCAGAATGAAGGGGTTGGACTAGATGATTAATAAGGTTATCCAACTCTAGATCTATGAGATTCCAAAAAGGGGAGGAGTCAACGCTTTTTAGGAACTACTGAAGTCATTTTTATTTTGAAAATGGAAACAAGTATCAGCAGGGGGAGCTGTTTCCTTAGTAAAGCTTTATTAGAACACTGTAACATGGAACCAATCATAGAAGCCTTTTCTGTGATAGTCTGTAACTGGAAACAAATAGATGCACTTCAATTGGGAAATAACTCAGGAAATATGGCATGTGAATTTGCAGAAATAAATATGAAGAATTTTGAATTGCTTGGGAAGACTTACATGAACAGATTCAGAAAGAAGTAAGAGAAACAGAAAAATGTTATACATGATATGCCAGAAAAACAAAACATAATGACTGCAGTGATGTAAAGAGAAACCACCATCAATAAAAACACAGAGACTGTATATTGCCATTGTAATGGTCAAGCTCATCCCAAAAAAGAGATGAGAAAATAAACCTTCCTCCCTTTGCAAAAGTGGAGACTATAGGTATAGAACTGAATAGTCGAGTTGGTTGACAGGTTGGTTAAATATGTTGAAATTATTTTAATCTCTTTATTTTGTTTTAAAAACATATTTCTTACAAAGAATAGATCGCTGGATATGAATATAAGAAAATAGACTTAAAGCTGGGAGGGACTTTAGAGATCCTTCAGGGAAACTGAGACTCAGAGAGGTTGTGAATTCCCAAAACCACATAGTTACCAAATGATAGAATTAGGATCCAAACTCAGGTGCTTAGATCCCAAATCCCAGTCCCTTTCTACTACAACAAACTGTTGGGCATGGAGAAGGGTATTTTTTAAAGATGAAGACGAAAATGTAATGTAGAGTTCAAAACAAAATATGTCAATAAAAATGACCAATTACACAAAAAAACCTGTAAAAAATAAAAAGATAATTCACCATATTATATGTGACAATTTAACCCAACCCAGATCCAAACAATAATCCTCAATAAATGCCCATTCAACTTTGGACAAAGTATGTGTTCATTCTTCGTTGCCAAAGAAGACCATGCCATCAGAGAAATAATGATATGACTTGCACTTGACTCTTTTGAGTGAGGGAGGGCTGTGCAGGTCACCAGCCTTACTTCTCCTCCAGAGCCATCTGAATCCAGTGACCAGATATTCATCAGGATGACTGGAGATGACCCAGGATGAGGTGATTGGGGTTAAGTGACTTACTCAAGATCACACAACTAGTGAGTGTCAAGTGTCTGAAGTGACATTTGAACTCAGGTCCTACTGACTCCTGCACTGGTGCTCTTGTAAGAGATGATAATCTCCTTGAGGTAACTAAGGTGGCACAAAGAATAGAGCATTGGGCCTAGAGTCAAGAAGACCTGAGTTCAACTTCAATTTCAAACTCTTCCTAACTGGCACTTAGCCTCTGTTTGTCTCAGTTTCCTCAACTGTTAATGGGTTGTACTAGAACCTACCTTCCAGGGTTGTTGTCAGTATCAAAGGAGATATTTATAAAAAATTTAGGAAAGTACTTGGTATGTAGAAGGCACTTAATAAATGCCTGTATTTCTCCTGAGAAGAAGCATTTAGTAGGTGCCCTAGGAGTAGTTGTTGATAAACAAGAATGTGTTTGTGCACAGTGCAAAGGGTGGTGGTTACTTGGAGTCAAGAGAATTTAATTAGATACCTGGTTCTGCCTTTTACTATATGTATGGTCCTGGGTAAGTCCCTTAACATCTCTGGGCTCCAGTTTCCTCATCTATAAAATGAGAAGCTTGGACAAAAAACTTCAATGATTTTTCCTAGTATTAAATCTGTGATCCTCTGAAAGCTTACATCTGGCAGCCTCTCTGCTCCTGATATGATGTAAAGGTCACAAGTAACTCACTCTGTCGTACTGAAAGGATCATAAGCTTCTCAGAAATATATTCACAAAGGGCAAGAGAACAGAGGATCGTCTCCATTTTCAGGAAAACTAATCACCCCTGAGTTTTCTATTACTGGAAAATTCTATAGACAATTATTAAGGGGATGATTTGCAAGCATTTAGAAAAGGAAGTGGTGATCACCAAAAATTAACATGACTTCATTGGGAAGATGTCATCAGACTAATCCCATTTTCAACATTAGACAGGGTAACTAGATCTAGGAAATTCCATAGATATAGTAGAGTTAAGTTTCAACAAATCAGTTGACAGAGTCTTTTATATTATGCTTTTGGATATGATGGAGGGAGAGGGACTAGATGATAACAGAGTTCAATGGATTTGGAACTGGTTGAATAACCAGACCTAAGATTAGTCATTACTGACTCAATGTCCAGTCATATGGAAGTTTCCACTGTAGTAGCTCATTGATCTGTCCTTGACCCTAGACTATTCAACATTGTCATCAGTGCTTTGGAGGAAAGAATCAATGGGATACTTGTCATATTTGCAAATGACAGGAAACTTGGAAGAGAAACTCCTGCAAAGGAATGTGGATTCAAAAAGGGAAAAGCAACTTAATTGGATAAGATAAAAATTAAAGAGAACCAAGTTTAAACTTCTCTACTTGGGTTTCAGAAATCAAGTTTGGAAATACAGGATAGAAGTACCACAGTTAGATAACAATTCCTGTGTATATGGGGTGGGGGGAGATAAAGAAGGAAATCTTAGAGTTATAGTTGATGAAGGCTCAATATGAGAATAGAATGACATGGCACTCAAAAAAGCCAATATTTTCTTGGGCTACATTTAAAGAGATATAATATCAAAAATCAATAGGATGATAGTTCTGCTATTGTCTTTGCTGATTAGTCAGTACCTATTTAGTTCTGGTAATCAGATTATAAGAAAGACAGGTAAGTTGGATCACATCTAGAAGAGGGTAACTAAGATGATGAGAAGAATGAAGATGTAAATGGAAACCAACAGTGACAATCCCTGGAACGATGCATTGAAATAATAAGGTATGTAGCATGTTTAGTCTGGAGAAGAGGTGATTTGAGAGGGGTCATGATAGCCATCTTTTCATATCTTATTGACTGTCCCATTGGAAAGTGATTAACCTTGTTATGCTTGACTCCAGAAGGCAGAAATAGGAGAAATGGGTGGAAGTTGTTGAGAAGCAGATTTAGGCTTGATGTCAAGAGA
Organism: Bettongia penicillata ogilbyi; assembly: GCA_023548195.1. NCBI lineage: Eukaryota > Metazoa > Chordata > Mammalia > Diprotodontia > Potoroidae > Bettongia > Bettongia penicillata. The sequence continues at coordinate 10,428,799 of JAJHZJ010000090.1, forward strand.
AACTTTCTAAGAATCAGAGCTGTTGCAAAGTGGAGTTGGCTGTCTCTGAAAGTACTGGGTTCCCTTTCACTGGCATTCTTTAGGTCAAGACTAGATGGCTACCTGTTGAGAATGTTGTAGAATGGATTCTTGGCCAGGTGTGGGATGAGTCAGGTAGCCACTGGGCTCTTCAGTGCTACGATTTATCTAGTCCAGTGCTCTCTTTTTATAGACAAGGAAGCAGAGGTCTAAAAATTATAAGGTCACATAATAAGTAAGGGGAAGAGTTGTCTTCTCCAGCTGCAACAAAGGTAAATAGTTGTCTTTCAATTAGATATATATAATGTGAAAACAGATTAGCTGAAAGATATCAATGGACTTTGGGCTCTTTAGAGGGAAGGAACAGTGTTAAGCCAAAAGTTTTGGTCAGTTCTGACATTTGCAAGGAGTGCCAGTGTGTGCCCAACTTTCCACAGTCTATCCAATATTGACTGTTATTATCTCTTGCCATTTGAGGAAAAACCTTGAAATTGTTTGATTTGCTTTCTACTCATTATTAGTATTGGAGCCTTCTTCAACACAGTTGTTAACAGTTTGCAATTTTTCTTTTGAGAACAGTTTGTTTATATCCTTTGACTACTTTTACTTTAGGAAGCATTTCTTAGTCTTGTATATTTGTGTAAGTTCCCTATATACTTTTAAATTCTAACTCTTATCAGAGACACCTAATGCAAAAAAACCCCAACTTTTTCCTAATTGAAAACTTCCTTTTTTAATCTAGTTGTTTTTGTTTTTTAATACTATATATTTCTTGCTGGAGAAGATGTGGGAAAGTTGGAACACTAATTCATTGTTAGTGGAGCTGTGAGCTGATCCAACCATTCTGGAGAGCAATTTGCAACTATTCTCATAAGGTGCATATAAAGGTGCATAACCTTTGACCCAGAAATACCACTTCTGGGTCTTTATCTTAAAGAGATCATAGAAATGGGAAAAGCCCCACATATACAAAAATATTTATAGCAGCTCTCTTTTGTGGTAACCAAGAATTGGAAATGGAGGGGATGTCCTCATTTGGGGAATGACTGAACAAGTTGTGGTATGTGATGCAATGGAATATTATTGTATTATAAGAAATGATGAAGAGGTAGACTTTGGGAAAACCTGGAAAGATTTATATGAACTAATGCTGAGTGAAGTGAACAGAACCAGGAGAACATTGTACACAGTTAACAGCCACAGTCTGCAATGACTGATTCTGATAGTCTTAGTCCTTTCTCAGTAATGCAAGAACCTAAAACTATCCAAAGAACTCATGATGGAAATTGCCATTCATGTCCAGAGAAAGAACAATGGAGTCTGAATGCAGAGCAAAGAAGATTTCTTTTTTTCTTTTCTTCTTGTTTTGTTTTGTCTTTCTTATGGTTTCTCCTATTCCTTATAATTCTTCCATACAACATTACTAATATGAAAATATGTTTCATAAGAATGCATATGCAAAGCCTACAGATTGCACGCTGACTTGAGAAGGGGGAAAAATTAAAACTTATGGAAACAAATGAAAACTAAAAATAAATAAATTAGCTTTAAAAAATACTGTATATTTCTAAAGTTTCAAGGAAGTTCATATCTATCATTTCATTCAGCCTTGTAACAACCCTGTGAGAAAAGCAGGGCGTGTACTATCATTCTTGTTTTATAAGGAGAAAATTGAGGCAGTGAATAGTTAAAAAAGGAGAAAACAAGTTTTAGGAATCTTGTTGCTGTACATCAAACTGTGGGCAGTTTAATGAACTAAGTAGATGTGAGTAGAGGGAATACATGTGAAAGTACTTTAAAAACTTCAAAGCATCCTATCATTAGTGAGGTTATTGCCACTATCGGTTTTGCCATCATTGGCATAATTTTTATCTTTTAGGATGCCATGTGGAGGGGCAGAGCCAAGATGATGGAGTAGAAAGATGCACATATACTAACTCTTCCCCCACAGCTGGTAAGATACCTGTAAAAATGACTCTAAACAAAGTCTAGAGCAGCAGAAGCCACAATATGTCATAGTGAAAGAGATATCCAGCCCAAGGTAGCCTGGAAAGCTGACAGGAAAGGTCTGTTGCACAGGATAAGGAGTGGAGTACAGCCCATGGAGCCCAACCCAGCCTTGGTCACTCCTCACCAGCAAGAACAGGACTGGAACAGGTCTTGGGGGTGGAATCCCCAGCAGCAGTGGTGATTCTCAGATCCTTCAACTCACAAACACCAAAGAAAGCTTCAGACATCAGCGAGAAAGCTTTTTCATCTGGGAAAAGGAACGTAATCTGGCCCCACCAGCAGCAGCCACTAAGGCAGCAGTGTCCATTGTTGCCCCCCGGGGCAATTGAGATGCTGATTTAAATCTCAGCTCTGAGCCAGACCCAGGAGTGAGGAGGAGGAGCACAGAGAGGGAATTCTACTACTTGCAGATTCTGAGCAGAAAAGTTTTTGGTTGTTCCCAGACCAGAAAAGGTGTAAACTCCTCTCCTTTGATAGTGCCACCTTGGAGGAACTGAAAACTTTCAGGACTCCAGAGTATTTGACAAAGGATTCCTTCCTTTTGACAAAGGATTCAAAAGTCAAGTAACTGGGAAAATGCCCAAAAAAGGGAAAAAAATAAGACTATAAGACTATAGAAAAAGTAAGACTTACTTTCTTGGTGAATAGGCATTTTCTTCCATCTTTTCAGATGAGGAAGAACAATGCATACTGTAAGAGAAAGTCAAAGCTTCTGCATCCAGTACCTCCAAAATAAATATGTAATGGTCTCAGTCCATGGAAGAGCTTGAAAAGCAAGTCAACAGCTTGCTAAAGGAGATAAAAAAATGCTGAAGAAAATAACACCTTTAAAAATAGGTTACCTCAATTGGCAAAAGAGATCCAAAAAGCCAATGAGGAGAAGAATGCTTTAAAAAGTAGAATTATTCAAATGGAAAAGGAGATTCAAAAACTCACTGAACAAAATAGCTCTTTAAAAATTAGAATAGAGCAGATGGAAGCTAACGACTTTATTAGAAACCAAGAGATTACAAAACAAAACCAAAAGAATGAAAAAATAGAAGATAATGTGAAATATCTCATTGGAAAAACAACTGACCTAGAGAAATGGATCCAGAAGAGAAAATTGAAAAATTATGGTCTACCTGAAAGCCATGATCAAAAAAAGAGCCTAAGCATCATCTTTCAGGAAATTATCAAGAAAAACTGCCCTGATATACTAGAACTAGAGGGCAAAATAAATATTGAAAGAATCCACCAATCACCTCCTGAAAGAGATCTGAAAAGAGAAACTCCTAGGAATATTGTAGCCAAATTCCAGAGTTCCCAGGTCAAGGAGAAAATATTACAAGCAGCTAGAAAGAAGCAATTTTAATATTGTAGAAATACAATCAGGATAACACAGAATCTGGCAGCTTCTACCTTAAGGGACTGAAGGGTTTGGAATATGATATTCTGGAAGTCAAAGGAACTAGGATTAAAACCAAGAATCACCTACCCAGCAAAACTGAGTATAATACTTCAGGGGGGAAAATGGTCATTCAATAAAATAAAGGATTTTCAAGGATTCTTGATGAAAAGAGTAGAACTGAATAGAAAATTTGACTTTCAAACTCAAGAATCAAGAGAAGTATGAAAAGGTAAATAGGAAAAAGAAATCATAAGGGTCTTTCTAAAGTTGAACTGTTTATATTCCTACATGGAAAGGTAATATTTGTAACTCTGGAGACTTTTCTCAATATTTGGGCATTTGGAGGGATTACACACACACACACACACACACACACACACACACACAGAGAGAGAGAGAGAGAGAGAGAGAGCACAGAGTAAATTGAATAACAAGGGATGATATCTAAAAAAAATAAAATTAAAGGGTGAGAGAGGAATATAGTGGGAGGAGAAGGGGAAAAATGGAATGGGGCAAATTATCTCTCATAAAAGGGGCAAGAAAAAGCTTTTTCAATGGAGGAGAAAAGGCAGGAAGTGAGAGGGAAAAAGTGAAGTTTACTCTCTTTACATTTGACTTAAGAAGGGAATAATACTCTCAGTTTGGTATGAAAATATATCTTATACTACAGGAAAGTAGGGGAGAAGGGGACAAGTGGGGTGGGTGGATGATAGAAGGGAGGGCAAATGGGAGAAGGGAGTAATTAGAAGTAAAAACTTTTGGGGAGGGACAAGGTCAAAAGAGAATAGAATAAATGGGGGGCACAGGATAAGATGGAGGGAAATATAATAAGTCTTACACAACATGACAATTGTGGAAGTCTTTTGCAAAACTGCACATATATAGCCTTTATTGAGTTGCTTGCCTTCTCGGTGGGGATGGGGAGGGAGGGAGGAAGGGAGATAAGTTGGAACTCAAAGTTTAAGGAATGAATATTGAGAATTGCTTTTGTATACAACTGGAAAATAAGAAAAAAAGGTAATGGGGTATAGAAATAAATCTTGCCCTACAAGAAAAGAGAGAAGATAAGGGAAGGAAGGCATGTGATAAAAGGGAGGGCAAATTGAGGGAAGGGGTAATCAGAATATAAGGTGTTATGGGGTTGGGGAGGGGAGAGATAGGGAGAAAATTTGGAACTCAAAATTTTGTGCAAATGAATGTTAAAAACTAAAAATAAATAAATAAACAGGAAAAAAGATAAAAAAGGACAACATGTGGGCCATTTTGCATTTAAGAAATTGTCTATAGGCAAGCATGATTTGGTTGTTTCACTGGGAGGATGATGTCTTCTCTTATAATAACAATAGGCATACATATATAATGCTTTAAGGTTTGTGAAGAGATTTACATACATTAACTAATTTGATCTTCATGGTATTTTGCAAATGAGGAAACTGAAACTCAAAGATAATGACTTGTCCAGGGTAACTAAGTAGTTAGTTAGTAGGTAGCTAAGTTAAGATTTGAATCTGGGTTAAAAAAAATTGAATCAAAGACTTCCTGAATCCAAGTCCCGAGCTCTTTCCACTATACCAGAGGTGGGGAACCTGTGCCCTTGAGTATTCCATTACAGTCATATACCATGTGCTATACCATACAACAGCTTACTGGTGTTCTTTAGTTGTTTTTAAGTCATTCTTTTCCTTTCTTTTCCCCAGGAAGAGGCAAACCACAAGAACCTTGTCTGCATCTGGTGTAGGGATTTGCAGGAGGCCATTTCAAATATTTGTCAAATTCTTTTTGATTTCTCCCCCATTGGATTGCCTGTCATAAAGCCAGAACAAAAAGTGCTTTCTTCTTATCTTTTTCTCTGGTGCTCTTTGAACACATTCATTGGAAAATGACAGACCGCTGCTCTATTGTTTTCTCAGCTCTGAAGTGGTACACCATATAATTCTCTCTCTTGTGTGGCCTGGGTCTCTGGGACCTGTTTGACAAGGTCTGGACTTCTGCAAGTGCCTGCTAATACAGGTATATGTCATATCTTCAGAACTGGCCTTTGATTGCACATACTGGGCTGCAGGCAATTCATCTGTGTTCTGCTGTAAAAATATGCCCCCAACAGAAAGCACTTTTGTATAAACTGGACACATGAGTAAGGATAAACTTATCTGACAGAAAACATGAAGTCTAGTTTGACAAAATACACCAGTTCTGCTTCTGAATTGCCAGACCACTGAGAAGTCTTAGAGAATCTAAACAACTATTATTGGCTTATGGAGAATTGAAAAGAAAGTGTTCTGTTTTTCCTTTAACCAGATTCATGCCAAAAAAAAAAGAGAGAGAGAACATGTCTTATTTTATTCATAATTGATCTTTCTTGACTGATGACACCAAATGGGAACTATAGAAACCAGTTCCACTCAAGGAAGGTTTTTGCAGGTACTACATATGCTATTCAGTATTGGACTCTGGGACTGCATCTCCTGGATGCCAGACATCTGGATGAAAAGTAGAAACATCCATTTTTTTTTAGCCAGGCAGTAATTATTTGGGGATATGGAAACATATGATGATAGCCCAGAATCTTTACTTTTTAACTAATTCTCTGTTGTTGGGAAACCATAGCTTGCAATGACGTAAAGTAAATTTGCAATTTAAAAGCCCTGCTCCTTGAATTTCTGGGACTGGATTGTAAAAGTATCATAAGCTGTGTGTTAATTTAATGATGATTTGATAATGCCCTATTAGAACTCAAACCAAGCATCACTGAATGGGACCAAAGAAATCAGAAAGTCAGGACATCATCACCATTAATGTAACTGTCCTCCTCTACCACTCCCTTCTCTCATTGGCAAACTCTTGCAACTCCCATTTTGGGAAAGGATCCAGACAAACCATCCTCCATTTTCTAAACTTCACCATCATGCCTCTGTGTAGGTGCCTTTTACCCACCTACCACTACCACCACCACCCCCAGCTTTTCAGTTCCATTTTATGTGTTGTAACCTCATTAGTATGCAGCTCCTAAAGGGCAGGGACTGTCTTCATTTTCCTTTTGGCATAGTGCTTGATGCCTAGTAATCACTTAATAAATGCTTGTTGATACTGATTGTGATGATGGAGAGGGCAATAAGGTCCTTCTAACCAATTTCTTAAGGAGTCTTAATAAGGAAATAGGATATGTATGAGTATTTTAGTCTAAAGACAAGGGAAGATTATGTTAGAAAATCCACCAATCAGTTGTGAGCCAATCCAACTATTCTGGAGAATAATTTGGAATTCTGCCCAAAGGCCTATAAAAGATATAATACTTTGATGTAATGCTACAGGTCTCTATCCCAAAGGGACCAGGAAAAGGGAAAAAGTGGGAGAAATCAAGATGGTGGAATAGAAGTAGGGACCTGCTTGAGCTCTTACCCTAAATCTTTTAAAATACCTATTAAAAATGACTCTAAACAAATTCTAGAGGCGCAGAAGCCACAAAATGACAGTGAAACAGATTTCTAACCCAAGATAATCTGGTAGGCTAATAGGAAAAGTCTATTTCATTGGGTTTGGAGTAGAGCACAGACCAGTGTGGGCCAAGATGGCACAGACTAGAATGGAGCAGGTCTTAGTGCAATGAATCACTGACAGCTGCAGTGTTTTCTAGACTTCTCAATCCACAAATGCTAGCTTCAAAGGTCAGTGAGAAAGGTCTCTCATCCAGGTAAGATAGGAACTTGGTCTAGCCCCAACTCCAACCCCAAGGTGGTGGCAGTCTTTGCTGCAGCAGCTGCTTCTGGAGCTCTTGACCTACAGATGGTAGAGGAATCGAGTGACTGGTGTGGGTCACAGCCCTGGGTGGCAGTCCTAGGTCCAGAAGAAGTACTGGCATGGTGGAGCTAGAGGTAGCTGTGGAGAGGGAGTCCTACTTGCAGTGCTAGGGCAGAAAAGAGTGCTTGTGTTTGCTCACAGACCAGAGCATAGGCCAAGAGAGAAGTACGCACCTCTTCGTTGATCATGCTACTTTAGACGAACTGAGAATTTACAGGTTTCTATAGGTACTTCTGAAAACAGCTGCACAAACCCCCTGAAACTTGGGGTAGTACACCCTCCTCTTGACAAAGAGCTCAAAATTCAACTAATTGCTTGACAAAAGAGCCAAATGTGGGGGGAAAGACTATAGAAGGTTATTTTCTTGGTAAAATGGTATTTTCTTACATACTTGGAGATGAGGAAATCAAAGTATAAAATTGGAGAAAGACAGCAAGGTCAAGGCTCCTACATCCAAAACCTCCAAGAAAAATATGAAATGGTCTCAGGCCATGGAAGAGCTCAAAATGGATTTTGAAAATCAAGCAAGAGAAGTAGAGGAAAATTGGAAAGAGAAATGAGAGTGATGCAAGCAAATCATGACTAATGAGTCAATAGCTCATTAAAGGAGACCCTAAAATTGCTAAAGAAAATAACACCTTTAAAAACAGACTAACACAAATGGCCAGAGAGACCCAAAAAGCAAAAGAAGAGATGAATACCTTAAAAAGCAGAACTGGTCAAATGGAAAAAGAGGTCCCAAAGCTCATTGAAGAAAATAATTCTTTAAAATTTAGAATGGAGCAAATGGAAGCTAATGACTTTATGAGAAATCAAGAAATTATAAAACAAAGCCAAAAGAATGAAAAAATAGAAGACAATGTGAAATATCTCATTGGAAAAACAAGTGACCTAGAAAATGGATCCAGAAGAGATAATTTTAATATTATTTGTCTACCTGAAAACTATGACTTAAAAAAAGAGCCCAGACATCATCTTTCAAGAAATTATCAAGGAAAACTTCCCTGATAATCTTGAACCAGAGAGTAAGTTGGAAATGGAAAGAATCCGCCAATCACCTCCTGAAAGAGATTCAAAAAGGAAAACTCCTAGGAATATTGTAGTCAAATCCTAGAGTTCCCAGGTCAAGGAGAAAATACTACAAGCATCCAGATACAATTCAAATATTGTGGAAACACAATCAGGATAACACAGAATTTAGCAGCTTCTACAACTAAGGGACTGGAGGGCTTGGAGTATGACATTCCAGAGGTAAAAAGAGCTAGGATTAAAACCAGCAAAACTGAATATAATTACTTCAGGAAAAATGGAATTTCAGTGAAATAAAGCATTTCCAAGTGTTCTTGTTGAAAAGACCAGAGATGAATAGAAAATTTGACTTTCGAATACAATAATAAAGAGAAGCATGAAGAGGTAAGCAGGAAAGAGAATCCATAAGGGACTCATTAATGTTGAACTGTTTATATTCCTAAATGTATGGAACATACTAATTGGAACTACATTCCATTTAGAATTTACATTCCAGGAAAGATGATATTTTTAAATCAGGAGGCCCTTCTCATATATATATATATATTCTCTCTAACTACCCTAATATTGATATCTATATCTATATATCTGTCTATCTGTGTATCTCTCTAATCTATCATATATATATATATATATATATATATATATATATATACGGATGTGTGCATGTGTATGTATGTATGTGTACACTATATATGTACATGTCTATCTCTCTCCATATATATGCATGTATGTATATAGGCAGCAAAATGAATTAAGCAGAACCAAGAGAACATTGTGCACAGTAATATCAATGTTGTAATGATGATAAATTATAAAAGACTTAGTACTCAGATCCATTCAATGATCCAAGACAATTTCAAAGGATCCATGAAGAAAAATGCTATTTCCCTCCAGAGGAAAAAAACTGGTGAACACTGAGTGCAGATTGAAGCATACTTTTTTTCACTTTATGTTTCTTGCTTTTTCTTGTTGTTGTTGTCATTTTTTGCAATAGGGCTAATATGGAGAAATGTTTTACAAGAATGATATCATAGTGCTTTCATTCTCAGTGGGTGGAAAAGAGGCAGGACAGAAGGAGAAAATTTGGAACTCAAAATTAATAATAAATGCTAAATATAAAAAATAGTTGGGGAATATCTAACAAAATAAATAAAAATAGAATTCAACATAGAAAAGAAAGAAAGAAAGAAAGAAAGAAAGGAAGGAAGGAAGGAAGGAAGGAAGGAAGAAAGAAAGAAAGAAAGAAAGAAAGAAAGAAAGAAAGAAAAGAAAGAAAGAAAGAAAGAAAGAAGGAAAGAAAGAAAGAAAGAAAGAAAGAAGGAAAGAAAGAAGGAAAGAAAGAAGGAAAGAAGGAAGGAAAGAAGGAAAGAAAGAAGGAAAGAAAGAAAGATAGAAAGGAAGAAAGAAAGGAAGGAAGGAAGCAAGGAAGGAAGGAAGGAAGGAAGGAAGGAAGGAAGGGAGGGAGGGAGGGAGGGAGGGAGGAAGGAAGAAAGGAAGAAAGAAAGAAGAACAGAAGAAGGAAAGAAAGAAGGAAAGAAAAAACCCAATAATCACAGCAAATTTGGTTTGTGTTCATATTGTGAATCTAACCATTTTGTTGAGAAGTCATGTGGCATCATAGACAATGAAATGGCCTCAGAATCAAGACCAGTCTCTTCCACATTGGTTGTATGAGCCTGGCCAAGTCCCATAACATCTCAGT
>JAJHZJ010000090.1:10450120-10610120 GCA_023548195.1 Bettongia penicillata ogilbyi
GAGTAACCTTTGGAAAGTCATAACTTTTCTGGGCCTCAGTTTCCTCATTTGTAAGATGAAGAAGCTGGATTAGGTAATCTCTGAAATCTTTACTGTCCTTTGAACCTGAGTCTCTCATATTTAGACTAAGTCTAAACTACAAAGAGATTTCCTTGGTGATTTTGGCTAACTGGGTGCCTATTAACAATGCCATTTCCATCATTCTAGGTTTAGTGGGGCACATTTAGGAATTTCACCTTTTGATTCTTGTGCTGGTTAGTCTGTCATTATAAATTGTCAATTTCCCCTCATTGGTCACCCAACTGAAGTTTCAATGATGCTCTGTCATTTTTTATTCCCCAGAAGGCCAGCCTGAGTCAGATTAAAGTTCTCTCAGCCCTTGTGTAAAGTTATAGAATTTAGAACTGGAGGGAACAGATATTGATTACTCTGACTTCCCAGCCTATGCAGAAATTCCCTTTCTAACATCCTTCTCAGATAATCATTTGACCTTTGCTTGAATATTACCAGTAATATAGGGAATTCTAACTACCAAGGCAGCCTATACCATTGGATTATTTTGGGTATTTGACCACACCTCTTTTTGTTGAGTAATTTTTGTCAATTACTCACCGTGAGAGGTTTGTGTCTATCTTAGGAGCCCTTGTAGGAATTCTCTTGGGCACCTGTTGGTTGAAACACTGAAAGCACTAGAGGCAAAAGATGGTGAATTCATAAGCAAACTACACAAGGAGTATCAGGGCAGGGTATCTATCTCTAAGGTCTCTTTTCCTCAGGGAGACATCTGGGAGCAAGGAGTTGATTGAGTGGGCATTTGGGAGCTTCCACAGAGACATGTAGGCTGGGAACACTACCGTGTTGATCTAGAGAAGAGAAGAATACGGAGCTATATTGTCCCAAGAAGTAGAACTTAGAGTATAGTATAGGTTACATACATTATCATCATTTACTTGTCTACTTTGATTGTAAAAGAGGAAACATAAACTAATTTCTTCTTCTTCCTCATCTTCTGACATTTTTCAGTTTTATTCAACCTTTCATGACCCCATTTGGGGTTTTCTTGGCAAAGACAGTAGAGAGGTTTGCCATTTTCTTCTCCAGTTCATTTTACAGATGAGGAAACTGAGGCAAATGAGGAAACTGAGGCAAGTTAAATGACTTGCCCAAGGTCACGCAGTTAGTAATTGTCTGAGGCCAGATTTAAACTCAGGAAGATGAGTCTTTCTGACTCCAGGTTGGGCCCTTCATCCATTGTCCTGCCTAGCTGCCCACATAAACTAACTAGGGTGCCCACTATCCTGAATTCCTTGTGACTATACCCCCAAATCCTTTTCTTTAACCTCAGTGTCTGCCTTGTCCTCAAATGCTCCTAAAGTCTCTCTTAGAAGAAGCTGATGGTTCTTCTGGGGATTCAGCTGCCCAATGGACATTTTTTTTACCGTGAGTATTCCTACACAAGGAACCACCTTCTCTGTTCCCCCCACCCCCACCCCAACCTCCCAACAACCTCCCTGTCCTTCAGCAAAAGAGAACATTCGACTATATTTACACTAAATACAGAAAACTCAGCTTGATGGTTTCTGTATTTTGGGAACACTACACCACCATCCAGTCCCAGCAGGAAACCTCCCCTCTGAAGGTCACAAGGGGTTGACTTCTTATAGGTTTTGATCTTTTGGCAAAGTTTAGCAAACATATTATCTTGGACAAAATATGTGATGTAATGTTTATGAAAGATCATCATGTCTCCTTTTACAGGTCTGTGAGGGATGTGAATGTTACCAAAACACAGCGCTGGGACTGAACTCCCCCACCCTTGACATGTCCTCTATCTTTTTTAGTTCTTCCTGATATGGATTCAGAAAGTCATACTCAGAAGAGGGTATGAACAGATGATTCGAAAAGTCACTAAATTCAGGAGGACAATAAAGTCAATATTTCATATTGGACTGGGGCTTTTCACTTTTCAAAGTACTGTCATGTTCGTTATCTCATTTAAACCTCATAATATCCTGATGAGATAGTGAGGACAAAGCATTAACATCTCTATCTTACATATTAATAAATGTGGGGGGGATAATTTGGTTCAAGGTGAGAAGAAGCAGAAAGCTAATTAGGAACAATGTAGAATATAAGGAGGAGAAACTTGAAGGATGGGTAAGATGTTGATAACTAGAAATGAAAAGAGAAAAAGAACATTCCAAGTAGAGGGAAGGGCATATGAAAAGGAATGGAGGTAAGGAAACTTAGAGAATGTTGAGAGAATGGAGAAAAACTAAGTTTGTCTGAATATAAGATGAGCCTAAGGGAACAGTGGGAGATAAGAATGGAAAAGGTATGAAGATCTATAAATGCCAGAATAAATGGTTTAAACTTGATTCAATATTCTATAGGGTTGCTGGGTATTCACCCAAATTGCCGAATAATAGATTTGGAAGGGGCTTCAGAGGCCATTTAGTGCAACCCATGCCTGAAATAAGAGAGCCTTCTGCCCCTTTCATCAAAAGACTCCCAGTGATGGTGGCCTTCGTCTTGGAGCAACCCATCTGAGTTGGACAGGTTTCATTGTTAAAATATTTACCTTCAGATGGAACCTAAATCTTCCCCTGTCAACTTTTACCTTTTAGTAGGAATTCTGCTCTCTGAGACCAAGAAGAATCAGTCCAATACCACTTCTCCCAGGGGATTCTTCAAATGTTTGAAGATCACTCTCTTGGTTCCCTTTATCCTACTCTTTTCCAGTTTTTTCTAAATGTTTTTTCTAAACATTTCTAGTCAGTACAACCAACAGTATATACTAGTCCCATATATACAATTATGCAGTACCAGATCTAGGTGCCATATAGATGCAAGTGTTGCAGCAGTATGGTTTGCAACTTAATCAAGTAACCTGTACTGTGAGACTCTTGTCTATGGCCTCCCATAAGTCCCTCATGGAATTCTAAGCAACATGCTTCCTATGTTCTCTTGACATTACGGTTATCAAAAGATCCTGATTGTCCCTGGATCCATTAGTTATCGATGGTCCCATTGTAATCCCTCTTTCTCACTGGGCTAGACGGTATGTTTTTCCAAGTCATACATTTCTCTGGTGACATTCTTTATAATAAAAATAACAGTATATCACTTTAAAATTTGCAAAGCATTTCATGTGTGTTATTTTATTTGGTCCTCCCAACAATTCCAGAAGATAGTTATTCTTATTATTATTATAATAATACCTTATATGTATTATTATATCTTTTACAGATCTTTTTCAGATGAGGAAGCTGAAGCTCAGAGAAGATACATGCCATGCCATTGGTCACCCAGTTAAAATGCCTCAGAAGTGAGATTTGAACCCAGGTTTTCTCGATGCTGAGTATACTACTCTCTCCCTTATATCACAATCCTTCTTACCACCCTGGCTGTATTTTTCTGGATCTTCCTCAATGTCTTTCCTAAAATATCACTCAGAACCAAACAGCATCCTTTAGTCGTCTTCTAATACTGCTGCTTCTCTTGTTTGGAACACTTTGCCTTTCTTTGTGAAGTGTTAAGATCTTAGTAGATCTTACATGCCACACTGTTGACTTGCATCAAACTTAACATGCATTAAAACTCCGGATCTTTCTCTCAGCAATCATTCTCTAACTATGCTTCCATAATCTCATTCAGAACTATCCTTTAAGAAGATCATTTAGGAAAGGTTATAAAAAATAGATTAAAGAGAGATAGGTTAACAGTTGGGAACATTTTATTGGAAGGGAAGGAAAAGTCTAGAGAAGACAGGTCTGGGTCAGCCTGTAGCAGTAGTAACAGAGACCAGTCAATACAGATACCTTAGATTCACAGGGAGGTCACTCAGGCCATCCTGAGGACAAGCTTCCTACTTCACAGTTTTGCTGAAGGGCATCCTGGCCTGAGACCAAAATAAACCTGGCTTTTGGGCTCCCCTACAGAGCTCGGTTCAATTCAGGCTTTACAGATGTATCCCTGGATTCCATTCCTGTGCAGAGGAGCCACATAGTGCCCTGGCTCTGCATCTCTCTCCTAAAGCCGTTGTCTCCTGCATGCTGATGCCAAGGAGACGGGGAGCACGGTGTTCTTTTATTCATAATGCCTTGCAGGAGACACACTTTGCCAAAATCTGTGCCCATGCCATCTGAGCAGAGCCCAGAACAACTCCTGAGGCAGCTGACAGAAAATTTCCCAATGAAGTGAGTCCCAGAGATTAAGAAGAGGGGATGCTTTTGTTTTCTTATTTTTTTTTATTTTTTTCTTATTTTTTTCTCTTGAGTAAAGCCTCAGGAGCAGCCCTTGATTCTCAACACAATGGGTAGTTACCAGAAAAATTTGCTTTTAAAAAATTCATAGATGCATTTTACTTTTACATATCAGTCATCTCCAAATATGCTCCTCCTGCCTCTCTCCTTAGCAATCCTTCTTTTAAAACAAAGCTGTTTTTCATTTGTTTGTTTGTCCATTTTGAAACTCAAGCTACTAACACTTCTACTAGCTCTTGAGTCAGACCTAGATTCAAAGCCTACCTCCGACATTTACTGATCATGTGGCCTTGGACAAATCACTTCAGTTTCCTTTACCTCAGCTTCCTCATCTGTAAAATGGAGGAATTGGGCCAGATGGAGAATGAATTCCTTTCCAGGTCTACATCCATGATCCTAGTGGCGGAGAAATCATATCTGACAATATTGGCAGCATTCCACACCCACCATCTCCTGTCTCTTTGATGAAAGGAGTGGAAAACATTTTCTTTTCTGTAGATCAAGGTTGGTCGTTGTTAGTATACAATGTGTTCAATTTCATTTTTGTTCTTCAAATTCTTTTATTTATTGTTGTAATCATCATGCATGTTGTTCCTAGTCCTTACTTGACAATAAATCACACCAAGCGAATCTTCCCATGTTTCTCAGAATTCTCTATATTCATTGTATCTCCATTGGACAATAATATTCTGTTGTATTTTTTGTTCAGTTGTTTCAGTCATATCTGACTCTTTGTGACCCCATTTGGAATTTTCTTGGCACAGATATTGGAGTGATTTGCATTTCCTTCTCCAGTTCATTTTACAGATGAGGAAACTGAGGCAAATAGGGGTGATTTGTGAAGGGTCACAAAAGTAGTAATTGTCTGAGGCTGGATTTTAATTCAGGTCTTCCTGACTCCAGGGCCAGGGCCCTTTCCACTGTTCAAAATCTCAGACCACAATTTGCTTAATTATTTCCACAACTGGTTTCCAATTCTTTGCTCAGCTAATTACTAGAGCAACTAGAAAATCTCCAAGCCCTAAGGGTTCTGATGAGACCTAAGCCTCTGGGTGTCTAAACTACATCGTGTCAGTCTTGTGCCAAGTGATAGAATTAGTCAGTCAGCCAGTCAGTAAACAAACTTAAGACCCTATTGCTTGCCAGGCACATAAACTAAGGACTCAGGATGGGTTGACAAGGTTCCACTATGAGATTCTAATGGCAGAACCAGCGGGGATTCTGGCAATGAGAGTTTTTGTTGTTATTTTTAGCTAACCCTAACCCAACCCTAACCCTAATACTCTTAGTTAAAACTGAGAGAAGAAAAACTATTTCCAAAGCTGAACTAAGCATCTCCCAACTTCTAAAAAAAAATTTATGCATTTTAAAAAATATTAGTTATTTCCAGAAAAAATCCCATCTCTTTCCTACATAGAAATCTTCCCTGGTAACACAGAAAGAGTGGCAACAGCTTGGTTTAGAGATGGCCAGAAAGTGCCATGGAGGCCTGGTACCCTGGGGGTAGAGACCTAGATGTCAGTGACAAAGGGTCTTACTTCTTTCCAGGATAGGTCATAGGCTGTTTTGAGCCCTTTGCTTTTCTTCTACACAAAGTTTTTATTTCTTAAAAGGCAAAGGCAAGAATTGTTTCATGAACACAAATCTGCTCTAAATACTATTTTTTTTATTAGACAAACTAACACTGAGCAACACTCTTGTCCAGTGTTCTCACCGGGATTATCGATTATCGATCTCGATCTCGATCTCAAGGGAGAAGGGACATTATAGGTCACCTACTCCAACCTCCTCATTTTATAGATGAAGAAACTAAAGCCCAGAATGGGGAAGTGATTTACCCAAGGTCATAACAGAAGTAACCGAGTTGGGGTTTAGACTTAGAGCCTCTGACTCCAAATCCAGCTTTCCTTCCTCGGGGAGTCGTCCACATTTTAAAATGGCAGCTCTCAGGATCTGTAGACCTGAGACCCCTTCTACTTAAGCACCTTCTCACTTAATTAAGGTCCCCTTCCCTCTGGTCATGGGGCTGTCCTCTCTCTAGCTGTGCTAACATTCACCGTAGGGCTCATCCTGAAGAAAAGGACCTTTTAAAAACCAGTTCAGGAATCACTCAACAAGGCAGTGGTGTCAGACTCTAAGAGAAGTAGGAGGTCACTAAATCATATATAAAAGATCCCTCTGGGCTGCATATTGACTTAGAAAACTATGTGCTTATATATTTTGTTTAAAAAATTAATACAACATATTAAAATTAGAGAAGAATTACACTTTAATCTGTTTCAGGCTGAACTTGGGAGTGTTATGGGTCATATCACCCACTTGACGCTTCTACAATATGGGCTTGGGGGATTTGAAGAAACATAAGCTATTGTTTCCTATCCCTGGTTATTGAACAGGATATATAAGTAGAATAATTAATAAGAAGAGACTGGGAGAGGGAGGAAGAAAAACAGAGAGAAAAAGAGAAACCCAAGAAGACAGGATTTCAGATCTGGAAGATCTGAGTTCAAATCTCTCCTGTGACCCTGGACAAGTCACCTAACCTCTGTATGCCTCAACCAGTTCCCTAATATTTATCTAAGTGATAGCTGTATTGTATCTACTTTAATGGAAGACATTTCTACGCTGGGAGTCCCCCTTTTCCTGACCTATTGTGAAATTGCAGGTCTTTCTTTTATAAAGATATCAATATTTGCAGCAATAGCCATAGCTTTAGACATTATATTTATATGTAGATCCTTACTAAGCACTTGGATGCTCAAAGGAAGGAAGCCCCTGTAACTTGGCTTGGTCAGGGAAAGTGTCATAAAAAATGTTCGGACCTCATCTGGACACGGAGAGACGGATAGTTTTCAGGTGGAGAGAGCATATGAAGGGCATTTGAAGCCAAGAAACCCTACCCTAAGGTTGCTATGATCAACTATATACTAGTACATACTCATTGTAGGAGTTTCTGGACATTATTAAAGGGCAAAGTCAGTACTGAGTTGTCAGGAGGCCTCCTTGTGCCCTTTAGAAGACATGCCATTTCTCCATTCCCCCCATTTTCACTGTCCCCCATGCCTGAAACATTCTCCCTCCTCATTCCCCCCAACTTCCTTTATGTATCAGCTAAAGTCCCACTTTCTGCAAAAAGTCTTTCCCAATTCTCCTTCACGGCCCTTACCTTTCTGAGATGACTTCCTTTACCCCGTATAGATCTTAAGGTAAATAGGAGGAGTGGGGACCATTTAAAATGAACCCAGAGGCTCTTTCTGGGCTATGAAAATTCTGACCTAAAGATTATCAGGGGGACTTTACTTCTGTGAGACTTTTCTGTTTGCAATGCCAAATAATCCTAAACAAAACAACCTTCCTCTTTTCCCCTTCCCACTCCATAAGGCATCATTCAATCCGACTCTGGCTCACTTTTCCAGATTTAATCCATATTATTTGTTGTCCATTCATTCTCTGTTCCATTAGAATCTGCCTGCTTGCCATTCCCCAAACTTGCCATCGAATGTCCCTCCTTCAAGTCTTCACACATAGTCACTGGCCCCTACAGGTGGAATCCACTTCTCCTCACCCTTATACCTTGGAATCTCTAGCCTCCTTCACAGCTTATCTCAGATGCCACCTCCTACATACAGCCTTCCTCAATATCCAACAACACTTAGCTCTCTCCTTTTTGAAATTACTTTCTAGATATTTCATATTTACTCCTGATGTTGAATCGCCTAGTAGAAAGAAAGTTTGTGGAGAGCAGGGACTGTTTCACATTTGTCTTTGATATCCCCAACATCTAGTACAGGACCTGGCACAAATCTGGCACTAAATAAATGCTTTTTGAATTGAATTGCATTGCATTGTGTAGCTAAGCTATAATCTTACCATTCCTGTGAACTACTTTGTGACATTAGATAAGTCCCTTCCCCTTACCTGGGTGGGGTGGTATGGTGAATAGAGCAGAGAGCTTTTCTTAGGGTCAAGAAGAATTGGCTTTGAATCCTGCCCTAGACATTTCCTACCTGAGTGATTCAGGACAAGTCAGGTAACCTCTCTGAGTCATATTTTCCTCATCTGGAAGAGAGGGGGGGAGATGATGACACTTTTTGCACAGTGCTGTAATGAGGTTCAAATGGAATCACATTTGTAAAACATTTGGCAAACTTTAAAATGCAATATAATTGGTAGCTATTGTTATGAATTATTGTTATTGTTGTTAGGAGTAGACAAAATGGTTTCTAAGGGTCCTCGGAGCTGAAAAAAAATCCCATGACTCTAAGATCCTGCAGGAATGGGGATACTTACTTTCATTGCTTAACATTAGGAAAGGGCATATGATTTTGAGTGAATTCCTCTAACCCAGCACACCCCACTCCTTCCCCATGCAAATCTTCTTTCTCAGCAAAATATGAGACAAAGTGAGCTAGATCCAGTTTCCAGAGCACAGAGTGTTTTTGCATCAACAATCTTAACTCTTGGGCTATTTTCAAGCTCCATATGGAAACCAAAGATTGTTCTCATTTCCAGATATGCCTGTATCTTGGTCAAACTTGTCTCTCAGCTGAGAAGTTGGGTTCCCAAAGTAGGAATGGAAGATCTATGTCACACAGTTGGGGCTCATGGTTCTATATACTTCTGACATATCACAGAGTGAGACAGTGGAAGCCCTCTTCTTGTAATCTGGTCCTTATTTCAGGCCACTCAACCTCACTTAATTTTTTGTGGTATGATGGATAGAATCCTAGACTTGGAGTCAAGAACTGGGTTTGTTTCTTGCCTTATATACTTATTATCTGTGTGAACCTGGGTAAATCCCTTAACTTCTCTCAGCCACAGTTTCTACATCTGAAAAATGGGGATAATAATAGCACCTACCTCATAGAGATTGTTTTCAGAATCAAATGAAATAATATTTATAAAGTTATATAAATATTAGCTATTTGTATTGCTGATTCAGGCGGTAAAAAGAAAGAGAGCTTAACTATGGGGACTGCTGATCCTTAATGTCCTTCACTTCCAAAGTAAGACTCAGACATCCTACACTTCACAGGGTAAGGAGACTAAGAAGGTGCAAGGAGAGAGAAAATATTCATGTTACTACGTATATGTATATATGTACATATATATTTATGTATAACTGTATTGTTTGTGATAACAACAACCTGGAAACAAAACATGAGTCTTAACAGTTGAGGAGTGGATGAATAGATGTAGTAATAGATATGTGATAGAATATCACTGTACTATTTGCAATGATGAATTTGAAGAATGAGGGAAAACATAGGAAGATGTATGAACTGCTACAGAGTGAAGATAGCAGAGCCAAAAAGAATAATCTATATGATGATTAAAACAATTTAAATAACAACTGCCCAAGAGGCTTTCCCTCCTTCAAAAGAAAACTCAGGTTAATTACAATGGACAATGAGGACATCATGCTATCCAAATGCAGAGCCTTTTTTCCAGTTAACCACCGACAATCTTCAATATGTACAATTAACTCTAATAATAGCTAACATTTATAGGTCACTTTAATTTTACATAGATGATCTCATTTGATTCTCATGTGTTATTATATACATACATACATATATACTTTATATATAATTTCACAGATTTAAAAAATGAAGCTGATAAGCTATGTGACTTGCCCAGAGTCATACAGCTAGTTAAGGGCATGAGGCTGGGTCAAAATTCAGGCCTTCCTGACTTCCATTGCTACCGAGCTGCCTATTAGGTAGTTTTACTTAATAATTTTCAACTAGTAGACTTTGAATAAAGAAGTTTGTTGTTGAGAAGTGTCTATTATGTGAAAACAGATAAATAATTTATCAAAATAAAAAATGTTCACACCCAACAGTTCTAGGACTGAGGCACCAGTATCTAAAGCAAGGGAGTAGGAATAACTATACCTGTCCAGACCAAGAGAAATTTTATTCCCCTGAATACACTGGTGATTAAGAAATCTGTATTGACTGACAACGTGCCTTCTTGAAGGCAAGAGAGTAATGAAATAGGAGTGTGTGTGTGTGTGTGTGTGTGTGTGTGTGTGTGTGTGTTGGTATTTATATTTCTTAGCTCATTCTATAAAAACAACTGCAACCAGATGGTATTGAAGGAGGGGCTCAGAAGTAACTCCAGGATAAATTCAAGGGTAATAGTACCTCCCCTGGGTCAGGGCTAAGGACGAAGGGCAAAAGAGTGCCCCTAGAGGAGAGTAAGCAGGATGGTAAGTAGACACCACGTCACCCAAGGATCAACAACTAGGAGTAGTTAGCTCGCATGAGAGAAGACTTAGGTGAAATATTTGAAGGGTTTTTTGTGTGAGCCTCAGTATCCTCATTAGTAAAAGTGAGAAAGTAGAATTAGATGATATTTAAGATTCTCTATGATTCTAAATCTTATAAATCTCAATTGCCCTTTATAATAGCCTAGTGAGGTGGAATTATTCCACTTTACAGAAGAATCAGTTGTGGCTTGATGTGATTAAATACTTTGCCCAGTCACTTAACTATTAAGGAAAGGAATCACCTCTTTCTGTTGCCTCAGTCTGTGCAATTTCCATCATCTAAATGATAAATTGTTCGTTATATGATACATTATGTTATAAGGACAAGTCAGAATTACCCATTATATCACCAGATCTTAAGAGTCTAAGGATCAAACCAGCTCATCTTGTTTTCCTTGGTAAAATGCACATAAAAGTCTTTCACTCCCTTCCTTCCTTCTTTTCCTCCCTTCCTCACTTTTTAAACTTTCCTTCTTTTCTCATTCCCATCTTTCCTTTCTCTTTTTTTTGCATTCCTATCTCCCTTGTTGTCTCCCTCCCTTAAAATCATGTGGGAGAAGGGTGGGTAGAAGAAATGTTTGGGCAAAGAAAATAGACCAGATTAAATAGAGTATGCAATACATGAAAGAGAACAATATGAGATAAAGTTATAAAAGGAGAAGTTCCAAGTTGTGGAGGCCTTTGAATGCAGGGCAAAGAAATATGAACTTTATATGGCAGGAAATAGGTAGCCACTGAAGATTTGTTTTTTTAATCGAGTAGTGACATGAACCACACCTAGGGTTTTCCCATTGCTTCTTGCATCTGAACAACTGAATCTTCAGAGGGAATTTTCAAAGTGACATTCTGGTCTCAGAGAAGGGGTAAATAAGAATTTGTCAGTCACACTTGACATTCTGTTTTGGATTAGCATGGGAGGGCAATGGTCTACTGAGTCTGGACTTCAGTTAGAGTTCTGATCTTCCTTTTTTTCTCCACTTAATAGTATTTTTTCCCAATTACACGTAAAAGTAGTTTTCAACATTCATTTTTATAATATTTTGAATTCTGAATTTTTTTCTCCCTCCCCTCATCCCCCAAGATATGTTGAGTGCAAGCTGATATAGTTTATACCTGAATAATCCTATTAGACATATTTCCACATTAGTCATGTTATGAAGGAAGAATCAGAACCAAAAGAAAAAAACCATGAGAAAGAAAAAAAGAGAGATAAAATAGTATGCTTCGATCTACATACAGACTCCACAATCTTTTCTCTGGGTGTGGACAGTATTTTCCATTGTGAGTATTTTGAAATTGTCTTAGATCATTATATTGCTGAGAAGAGCTAAGTCTATCAAAGCTGATCATTGCACAATGTTACTGTTACTGTGTACAGTGTTCTCCTGGTTCTGCTCACTTCAATCAGTATCAGTTCATATGTCTTTCCAGGTTTTTCTGAAATTTGCCTGCTCATCATTTCTTATGGAATAATTGTATTCTTATTACATTCATATGCTATAATTTGTTCAACCATTCCTTAATTGATGGGCATCCCCTCAATTTCCAATTCTTTTCCATCACAGAAAGGGCTGCCATAAATATGTTTGTACATGTTCTTTTCTCTTTTTCAGAGTTCCAGTCTTTCTATGCATTGGCTTCAAGCCTACTGAGCCCAGAGCAAGGCAATGTTTCCGAAGTCTAAGGTCCTACAAATTGTTCATCAAGGTCTAATCATGCCTAATTCTTATAAAAGTTAAGGCTTTTCGGCTGCTTTGTATCCTGGGAACATGACTAGGAGGAGAAAGTAGGGCTGGAGATATAGCACTGGCTCCAGTTCAGTTGGGGAAACTGTGATGGTGTCTTGAAACAAGCACTGACTTTAGAATCACACAGGCATATGTTCAAATCCCTGTGCTAGTGCAAATTAGCTTTGGAAACTTGGGCAAGTCATTTTTCCCTTGACTCATCTTTTTTTTTTTTTTTTTAAAGAGAAAGTTGGATTAAATGGTCCCTCAGTTTCTTTCTAATTCTAAATCCTATGGGCCTATGAAGGAAAGGATAGGTATGGTAGTTTGGAAAGTGAAAAACCACATTTTTTTTTCTGGAAATTTAGGTCCAGAATGCAAATCCAAACTCACTAACTTGTACATGCCATTGGACTCAGTGGAAGTATATACCCCAAAGAAGTCAAAGCCAGAACTGTAGGTCCCTGGTGTTGGGGAACATGCAGGGGAGGTAGGAAAAAATATGTTGAAACAAAATATGGCTAATCTAGTTTCCAGACTCAAAAAGGGTGAGGGAAGGAAATTATATCCGTAACACAGAGAATGTGCTCTTTTAAACATGTTTTTTTAAAGAGTTGAAAGAACAAGGATTTCCCCTCAGTTTCGCTCTTTCCTTATTAAATCCAGGGGTCAAGCTGTCCTTGACAATTCTATCCATTCTGGTAATAAACCTGGGGAGAATGCAGATCAATCTCCTGCACCAAAAGCTTTGTCCTCTAGAGGGCAGCATGGGCATTGGAAATCTAGGCAGAGAGACATTATAACTGAATTAGAAACAATTTTGAATATAAAATAAGCATAGAAGAAACAAAGATCAAAGAAGCTAGCCTTAGACAAGATCCAGAAGGTGAACTGGCGTCTACAACATTTTAGGGCTATGGGAGCTTATGCCTCTTTTTATTTGGGGAGCACAGAGTCTTCCAACGGGAGCTGTGACTTATGTCAAAGGAGAGGAGGAGGATGGGAAAAACACTGAATTGAACAAATGAATGAAAAAATAAATGAATGAATGAAGCATTTATTAAATGCTTATTATGTACCAAACACTACACCAAGTATCGTGGATACAAATAGAAAAATGAGACAGTTCCTATTTAGACTTGATTGTTTAAGTATCACTTTTGATATTTACTCTTTGAGTGACCTTGAGCAAGTTGTATTCCACTCTCTGAGTCTAGTTTTCCCATCTGTTACCTGAGGGGATTGGACTATAAGATCTCTAGGCTTTCCCCTCCCTCTTTAAATTCTCTTATTCTTAATTATCTCCCTTTGCTGGTCTTTATAACTTCTCTTCCACAAATAAAGGTGGAGGCACTATTACAAAACTATTGAATAAAGAAATCAGAGTCACCTGAAGGCATCTTAGGAGATGCATTTTTGGGGCACTTTCCCATCAGGTACTGTAGGGGAAGAGTAGTATGGCGTACCCATCAACTTGTATCCCCAGAGACTGAGGCTGTTTTACCAAAATTACCAAATGGGCTGGTGCTGGGAGCTTTCTCTGTCTACCTTCCCTCCTCCCTCCCTCTCTGCTGGAGTTCCCCATCGCCTTTCCTTTAGTTTTCCCCATCTCTTCACTTTCAAAGATGCCCTAAGTGTTCATTCTAATTGGGGTTCATCTATATACAAATGTTTAAAAGTGGCTAAACAAATTGTAGTATATGAATAAAATGGAATATTACTATTGTAAGAAACAACAAATGCAGTGAATCTAGAGAAATATGGAAAGATTTAACATGAACTGATGCTAAGTGAAATTAACCAGCCAGGTTTATAAAATAATGACAAAATACAATAAAATTCAAACAAAATATGAAATCATATATTATATAATACCTATTGTCACATAGAATATTGTTATACATAATTATATGTATAGGATTAAAATAAAATAGTCAGGAAAATAATATTATCCAATGACCCCAGGATAAATTAAAAGAACAGCAACCTTTAAATAATGGAAAAGGAATGTTGGGCAGAGCAATAGCAAGCACTTTCTGGAGGGCTCCAGCAAAGCCTAACCAAATACCTGTAAAAAATGGCTCTAAACAAATTCTGGAGTTGCAGAACCCACAAAATGATGGAGTGAAGCAAATCTCTAGCCCAAGATAGCCTGGAAGGTCACTGGGAAGTGTCTATTGCACCACACAGGGAGCAGGGTACAATCCAGTGTGGACTGCACCAGCACAGACAGGACCTGAGCAGGACTTGGAGAGACTGAATCTCACACACCTGTAGTAGTTCCCAGACTTCATGACCCCAAAACTCCAAGGACAAATTAGAAGGTCAGTGGAAAAAGCTGGTGGGACTAGTGCAGGAGAGTGAAGTGGTTCTTCCCCAGCCCCAGGATGCAGAGAGGGAAAGGGGTGGAGGAACCTGCCAGGCAGCCACAGCATCAAGAGGGGCGGCTGCAGTCACTGTTTGTAGAGTTCTAGGCCCACAGAGTGCGGGGAGATCTAGAGGCTGACAGTACACCCCCCCAGCCCCACTGGAAGTAGAGAACTACCTTGACAAAGAGCTCAAGTCAAGTAAATGACTGAGGAAATGAGCAAAAAATGGAAAAGGAATCAGACTATAGAATCTTACTTTGGTGACAAGGAAGCCCAAAACATACAAACAGAAAAAAACAAAGTCAAAGCTCCTCCATTCAAAGCCTCCAAGAAAAACATGAATTGGTCTCAAGCCATGGAAGAGCTCAAAAAGGCTTTTGAGGAGGAGCCAAGATGGTGGAGTAGAAAGATTCATATATGCTAGCTCTGAACCCACAGCCCATAAATTATCTGCAAAAAGAACTCCCAACAAATTCTGGAGTAGTGGAAGCCACACAGCAATGGAGTGGAGGAGATTTCTGTTCCAGAGAGCCCTGAAAAACCGACACCAAAGGTCTGTTGCACATTGGACTGGAGCAGAGCCCAGACCTGCCTTGGCCATGTGGCACCGAGAGGAGCAGATCCAAGAAGGCTTCAGGGATGGAATCTCCAGGGACTGGGAAGGTCCCTCAACCCACAGGTGCTACAGGTCAGTGAGAGACCCTATCTGGCTGGCTGAGAGGGGAGTGGGGCATTTCCATAACTCAGGCCCCCTCAGGAGGAAGCAGCAGGGGAAGTAGCGGACAGGGGCTCCCAAAGCAGGCAGGAGCTCAGATTGTTGAAGATCTCTGCATAAACCCCCTGAGGGAACTGAACCCACTGTGGGGTGGCCCTGCCCCCACCTGAGCACCTGACCTTAATCCCATTGAATAGCAGCCCCGCCAGCCATGGAAAGCCCTGAGGCTGGAAAGCAGCATTTGAATCTCAGACCCCAAGCACTGGTGAGGCGAGGGTGGAGAGGAATCTCAGAAGTCAAGTAACTGGCTGGGAAAATGCCCAGAAAAGGGGAAAAAAATAAGACCATAGAAGGTTACTTTCTTGGTGAACAGATATTTCCTCCTTTCCTTTCGGATGAGGAAGAACAGTGCTTACCATCACGGAAAGACATAGAAGTCAAGGCCTCTTGACATCCGAAATAGATATTCAATGGGCTCAGGCCATGGAAGAGCTCAAAAAAGATTTTGAAAATCAAGTCAGACAGGTGGAGGAAAAACTGGGAAGAGAAATGAGAGAGATGCAAGAAAAGCATGAAAAACGGGTCAATACCTTGGTAAAGGAGACCCAAAAAAATGCTGAAGAAAATAACACCTTGAAAAATAGGCTCACTCAATTGGCAAAAGAGGGTCAAAAAGCCAATGAGGAGAAGAATGCTTTCAAAAGCAGAATTAGCCAAATGGAAAAAGAGGTTCAAAAGCTCACTGAAGAAAATAGCTCTCTCAAAATTAGAACGGAACAGATGGAGGCTAATGACTTTATGAGAATCCAAGAAATCACAAAACAAAACCAAAGGAATGAAAAAATGGAAGAGAATGTGAAATATCTCATTGGAAAAACAACTGACCTGGAAAATAGATCCAGGAGAGACAATTTAAAAATTACTTGACTACTTGATTACTTGAAAGCCATGATCAAAAAAGAGCCTAGACATCATCTTTCATGAAATTATCAAGGAAAACTGCCCTGATATTCTAGAACCAGAGGGCAAAATAAGTATTCAAGGAATCCACTGATCACCATCTAAAAGAGATCCAAAAAGAGAAACTCCAAGGAACATGGTGGCCAAATTCCAGAATTCCCAGGTCAAGGAGAAAATATTGCAAGCAACTAGATTGTGGAAATACAATCAGGATAACACAAGATCTAGCAGCTTCTACATTAAGGGACCGAAGGGTGTGAAATAGGATATTTCAGAAGACAAATGAACTAGGACTCAAACCAAGAATCACCTGCCCAGCAAAACTGAGTATAATACTTCAGGGGAAAAACTGGTCTTTCAATGAAATAGAGGACTTTCAAGCATTCTTGATGAAAAGACCAGAGCTGAAAAGAAAATTTGACTTTCAAACACAAGAATGAGAAGAAACATGAAAAAGTAAACAGCAAAGAGAAGTCATAAGGGACTTACCAAAGTTGAACTGTTTACATTCCTACATGGAAAGACAATATTTGTAACTCTTGAAATTTCTTAGTATCTGGGTAGTTGGTGGGATTATACACACACACACACACACACACACACACACACATACACACATGCACATGTGCGCATGCACACACACACATACACACATGCACGCACACACAGAGACAGAGAGCACAGAGTGAATTGAATAGGATGGGATCGTATCTTTAAAAAATTAAGGCAAACGGTGAGAGAGAAATATATTGGGAGGAGAGAGGGTAAAATGAAATGGGGCAAATTATCTCTCATAGAAGAGGCAAGCAGGAGACTTTTTAGTGGAGGGAAAAAGAGGAGAGCTGAGGAAAAAAACATGAAGTTTACTCTCATCACATTTGACTAAAGGAAGGAATAAAATGCATACTCTTTTTGGTATGAAAGCCTATCTTACAATATAGGAAAGTGGGGGAGAAGGAGATAAACAGGGTTGGGGGGATGATGGAAGGGAGGGCAATGGGAGGAGGGAGCAATTTGAAGTCAACACTCAGGGAGGGACAGGATCAAAGGAGAGAATAGAAACAATGGGGGGCAGGATAGGATGGAGGGAAATACATTTAGTCTTACACAACACAACTATTATCGAAGTCATTTGCAAAACTACACAGATAGGGCCTATATTGAATTGCCTGCCTTCCCAAAGGGAATGGGTAGGGAGGGAGGGATGGGGAGAAGTTGGAACTTAAAGTTTTAGGAACAACTGTTAAGTATTGTTCTTGCTACTAGGAAATAAGAAATACAGTTAATGAGGAATAGAAAGTCATCTGGCCCTACAGGACAAAAGAGAAGATGGGGTCAAGGGAAGGGAGGGATGATAGAAGAAAGGGCAGATTGGTGATAGGGGAAATTATAATGTTCAGTGTATTGGGGTGGGGGGAGGGGACAAATGGGGAGAAAATTTGTAACCCAAATTTTTGTGAAAATGAATGTAAATGTTTAATAAATAAATTTATTAAAAAAAGGCTTTTGAAGATCAAGTAAGAGAAGTAGAGCAAAAATTGGGAAGAGAAATGAGAGAGATGCAAGAAAATCACAAAAAATGAGTAAACTGCTTGCTAAAGGAGACCCAAAAAAATGCTGAAGAAAATAACACTTTAAAAATAGACTAATCCAAATGGCAAAAGAGATCCAAAAACCTAATGAGGAGAAGAATGCCCTTAAAAGCAGAGTTGGACAGACGGAAAAGGAGAACCAAAAGCTAACTGAAGAAAATAATTCCTTAAAGATTATAATGGAGCAGATGGAAGGTAATGACTTTATGAAAAATCAAGAAATTATAAAACTAAACCAAAGGAATCAAAAAAATAGCAGACAATGTGAAATATTTTACTGGAAAAACAACTGACCTGGAAAATAGATCCAGGAGAGACAATTAAAAAATTATGGGACAATCTGAAAACCATGATCAAAAAAAGCCTAGACATTATCTTTCATGAAATTATCAAGGAAAACTGCCCTGGTATGCTAGAACCAGAGAGTAAAAATAAATATTGAAAGAATCTACTGATCTGAAAGAGATCCAAAAAGAGATCCTAGGAATAATGTAACCAAATTCCAGAGTTCCCTGGTCAAGGAGAAAATACTGTAAGCAGCCAGAAAGAAGCAATTTAAGTATTGCAGAAATACAATCAGAATAACACAAGATCTAGATGCCTCTACATTAAGAGATTCAAGGTCTTGAAATATGACATTCCAGAAGTCAAATGAACTAGGAGTAAAACCAACAATCACCTACTCAGCAAAACTGAGTTGAATACTTCAGGGGGGAAATGGTCATTGAATGAAATAGAGGACTTTCAAGCATTCTTGAGGAAAAGAACAGAATTGAATAGAAAATTTGACTTTCAAATACAAGAATCAAGAGAAACATGAAAAGGTAAACAGGAAAGAGAAATATAAGGGACTAAAGTTGAACTGTTTAGATTTCTACACAGAAAGATAATATTTGTACCTCTTGAGACTTTTCTCAGTATTTGGGTAGTTGGAAGGATTATATACATGTAGACAGAGGGCACAAGGTGAATTGAATAGAAAGAGATGATATCTAAAAAATAAAATTATGGAGTGAGAGAGGAATATATTTGGAGGAGAAAGGGAGAAATGAAATGGGACAAATTATCTCTCATAAAAGAGGCAAGAAAAAACTTTATCAATGGAGGGGAAAAGGGGGGAGGTGAGGGGAAAAAGTGAATCTTACTCTCATCATATTTGGCTTAAGGAGAAAATAACATACACACTCAATTTGTTATGAAAATCTATGTTACACTACAGGAAAGTAGGGGAGAAGGAATAAGTGGAGTGTGGAGAGGATAATAGAAGGGAGAGCAAATGGGAGGAGGGGGTAATTAGAAGTAAACACTTTTGGAGAGGGACAAGGTCAAAAGAGAGAATAGAATAAATGGGGGGGCAGAATAAGATGGAGAGAAATATAGTCAGTCTTCCACAACATGACTTTTATGGAAGTCTTTTGTATAACTACACATGTAATATCTATATTGTATTGCTTGCCTTCTCAGTGGGGATGGGTGGGGAGGGAGGAAGGGAGAGAGGTTGGAATTCAATGTTTTAAAAACGAATATTAAAAATTCTTTTTACATTCAACTGGAAAGTAAGAAATACAGGTAATGGAGTATAGAAATCTATCTTACCCTGCAAGAAAATAGAGGAGATGGGGAACAAGGAAGGGAGGGGTGTGATAGAAAGGAGGGCAAATTGGGGAAAGGGGTAATCAGAATGCACAGTGTCTAGAGGGTGGGGGAAGGGAGAAATGGGGAGAAAATTTGGAACTCAAAATCATGTGGAAATGAATGTTGAAAACTAAAAATAAAGTTTAAAAAGAGAAAAGAAGTGTTGCAAAATTCAATGACAAAAACCAAACTTGCCTACAAAGAAGAGATATCAGAAGACTCCTTTTCTCTACTTCTTTGCTGAGATGGAAAGTGAGAGAGGCATGTTGTTGTGGAACACTGCGTATGTTATAATTTTTTTAATGTATTGATTGGTCTTGCACATTTTTCTGCCTCATTTTATTTTTTTCTGTAAAAAATCTTCATTATATGGGGACAGCTCTTAAGAGGAGAGAGAGGGATGGATATAGGGAGGAAAACCTTTCAAAATTATACTAATAAAATTTTATTTAAAAAATTATGAAGACCATAAAGAGTCTATGTAATATGCCCCATGGGAGCCCAAAAGGGCTAAGGTTACATGATGGAAAGAAAACTGCCGCTACAGGACAAAAGTGTGTTCAGTTTCTGCCGTTTTTTTCCAGTTGGATTGGTCAAGGAAAACACCAAGACTATTTAAGGGGTTGAGAGGAGATAAAGCAGGTAGAAGAGACAGTCTAGCGGGGGTGAGGAACCTGTGGCCTCGAGGTCACATGTGGCCCCCTCTAGATCGTCAAATGCATCCTTTTCACTGAATTCAAACAAAGGGCCACACTTGAGGACCAAGAGCGTCACATGTGGCCTCAAGGCTGCAGGTTCCCCCACCCCTGGCTAAGACAAGGTGGTTTTTTAATCCTTGGATCCAAAGCAAGAAACTAGCTTACTGCCCTATGTCCAAGCTCTAGGGAGGGCTAACTGACCACTTGCAATCAACCATGTCTTCTGCACATGTAGGAAGTATACTGCTAGGCTGACCTCCACTATGCCTGGGCTCTGGCTTCCACAGGTCAGGCATTTTTGGTCAGCTTAGGTTATGAGCTTATTTATTCCTATTAGCTGCTGTCACCACACTGTTGTGGTTTAGATTAATGTCATTGTCTTTTGTGTTACACACCATATGAGAGGAGTGACTTGGCAGACAACAGAAGGTGTTTAATGGGTATTCTCTCCATCATGCCCATGCCTGCCTGAAATGAGCGGGCCACTTCAGAGAGACAGCCTGGTATAGTGGAAAGAATGTTGGATATTTCTTCTTTTTTCTTTAGAAAGACTGAATTCAAATCCCTACTCTCTTTCCCAGTTGTTTGGCCTTGGGCAATTCATTTAATCCATTTGGGCCTCAGTTCCTCATCTATAAAGTAAGAAGGTTGGACTAGATGACCTCTAAGGTCCCTTCCAGCTCTTAATCTATAATGCTATGATCACCTTATATTTGACCTTTCAAGTCAAGCTATTACAATTTTAAAGGGGAAAATCTTGAAACTTTCAAGCCAGACAATTAAGGGGAAAGTATTTAGGCTGCCTGGAATTCCAATTTACTAGTGATCCTTTTCAAGATAAATTCTATGATCCTTTGCCTTCCAAAACTCTGAAGTCTGGATGTTATACCAAGTAATTTTCTGTATTACTCAAGGAACAGAAGACCAGATTAGTGTGGAATTATTTTCTCTGTCTCAGCCTCTTCTGCTATTCAAATGAGATTCAAATGTCTGATTTGAATGATTTGGGTGGTAGTAATTATTATTTAATATTCAGGTTCAGGTTACTTAAAGGTCTCTTCTCCATTCCCTTGATCTCCCCCAGCATTCCTATCCCAATACCAGTTCTCAATCTGTTTGTCTTTCTCTTTCTTTATGACATATAAAATAATAGTAATATTCATATATAAATTTGTGTATATATATAATTTATATGTACATAAATTTGTATCTATACATATATATGTGTGTGATTTCATATATGTATGAAATTTCATACATATATGAAACTTGAATGTCTGGAACTTACTTCTTAAGAGAATTTAAGCTAAAGTCATCTGGTTAAGCTCAGAGTTGTTGCTATTGCCCCACCCCATCCACTCCCCTTTCTCCATTCCCATTTTTTTGAAATGAGTACCTAACTCAGGCCAAGATCTAGGAGACTCCACTACCTCCATGTACTAGCCTGACAATCTAGTAATTGTCACTAATTTGTGTTTGGGAGCCCAACCTGATCAACTAATTGTAAAATCAGACCTAGAACTGAAAAAGGACATCAGCTGCCAGATAAGCCAACCACATCATTTTAGAGAGGAGGAAACAGAGGTCCTGAGTGGTCTGGCATCTTACTTATGGTTACAAGGGCGGTAAGCATCAGAGATTGGGTTTAGGATCATAGGAACATAGATTTAGAACCAGAAAAGACCTTACAGGCCAGATTCTAGACCAACACTTTCATTTTATAGATGAGGAAATTAAGGCCCAGGGAAGTTCAGTGACTTGTCCAAGGTCACACAGGTCATAAGAGGCAAGATTTAACTGTAGGTCCTTTGACTCTTGATTCAGTATTCTTTCTACTGCTGTAGGATCATAAACAGGGACAACAAAGTGGCTTGGGGGATAGATTGCTGGGCCTGGAGTTAGGAAGACTCATCTTGCTAAGTTCAAATCTAGCCTCAGATACTTACTGGCTGTGTGACTCTGGGCAAGTCACTTAACCCTGTTAGGCTCAGTTTCCTCATCTGTAAAATGAACTGGAGGGGGAAATGACAAACCACTCCAGTTACTGCCAAGAAAACCCCAAATGGGACCATGAAGAGTTGGACATGACTAAAAATGACCCAGTAACAACAGCAAGGATCAGAAATCAATGTGGAAGAGAATTTCAGGAGTTACCTCTTATTTTATACTTGAAGAAAATTAGTAGACAAAGAGGTTATGTGAGTTTCCCACAATTATTTAGTAGCTGATGGACCTTATATTCTGAAATTTAAGGCCTTCCACAACCTGGCTCTAACTTCTCTATCTAGAATTATATCCCATTGCTTCCTTTTAGATACTCAACCCTAGCCCAAGTGGACCACTAGCCATTACTTGAACTTGTTTTTGCCCTCTCTTGACTCTATGCGTTTGCCCAGACTTACCTCTATCACAGTTTCTCTCTGTATATCGAACTCTCTCCTTTCCTTGAAGACTCAGCTCAGGTAGTACCTCTTCAAAGAAGTCTTCCCAGATCCATCTCCCTAGAAATGATCCTCTTCTCTCTCTTCATATCTCTGTTCCCTCACACATACTAAGCATTTAATAAATATATGCATTCTTTTAATTGCACTGAATTTGGAGTGGAGATGGTGATGTGTTTCCAAGTTTCGCTCTCCTAAGGAAGAGAATTTTAATTTCACTACTAACTTTGTTTACTGTCTTTCAGTACCTCAGTTTCCTCATCTGTAAAATGAAGTAGTACTCAAAGCACCAAGCTTATAACATAGTTGTGAGAAACAGGTTTTAAAAACCTAAAGAACAAAAACTATTTATTCCTCTTGATTCAGAGATTCCTCTGTTATACATACATCCCCAAAGAATTCAATGAAAGAAAGGTCCCATGTACACCAAAATAGTCATTATAACACTTTTCTACAGTATCAAAGAACTGGAAGTAAAGCAAAATGGCCATCGATTGGGGGATGGCTAAGCAAGTTGTCCTACATGAATTTAACAGAATGTAATTGTGCTGTAAGAAATGGCAAACATGAAGAATTCAGGGAAACAACAATAGACCTGCATGAAGCAAAACCAGGAAAACAACATTCATGGAAACAACCTAAGGAAGAAGAAGAGCCAAACCAAGCTGAATGCCATGCTGATTTTAATGAGCAATCTTGGCACCTGAGAAGAGATAAAGAAGGGTGACTCTCATTGGAGAGGAGAAAGACTATGAGTGCGAAATGTAGCAAATCCTGTCAGATGTAGTTGAGGCTTCATTTGGCAACATTTAACTGTTTTTGATTTTTGTAAGGGAGGACTTACTGGGGTAGGGTTTGGAATATCTGGATGTAACTGTAATTCAAAAACAAAAGGCACCAATAAAACATTAAAAAAAAAACCACACCAAAGAAACCCAACTCTAAAGCACCAAGTAAATGACTTATTATCCCTTTTTTTATTATGTGACTTTGAATAAGTCACTTCCCTTCTCTGGGCCTCAGTTTCACTATGTGTATATAAAGGAAAGATCAAAATAGCATGGTCCCTAAGGTCCTTTCCAGCTTTGGCATTCTGTTATTCCCCTAACTGGGAACAGACCACAGAAGGAGGAGAAGGAACTGGGTAGTCAGGACAGATAGGATCTGAAAGGGATGATGAGAAGTTGCCAGAGAATTGCCCATCTTACGATATTGTCCAGAACCATGCACTATACAAAATACCTTTTCCTAGAGAAAATCTACTTGAGCATAAACATGATTAGGAAAGAGAGAGGCACATCCTAAACTCAGAAGTTAAGCAGAAACATGCCAACATCTATATACAAGCAGAAGTGCATTGGGGTTTCAAACATGCCACATGAGCTGTGTGTATGTAACAGACTTAAAGTTCTGGCTGAAGACGATGGTCTTTCAGGTTGGGATTTCTGTTTGTGGGTGTGGGTGTGGGTTGGGGAGCTCATTATAGGTTCTTGTCTTTTTAAAAACTATTCCTTTTTGAATCAGAATCACAGAAGGGCCTTTACCTTAGAGATCCAGTTTAGTCTAGGAGCTCCTAGCGGCTGTTTGCATGACATGGGTCTCTTTAGCAGACTATAAAAGCCTAAGGACCCTTTCTCAGAATAAGGTTTTTAAATGTATGAAATAAAAATACAAAAAAGTGAAAAAAAGGAAATCAAAGATTAGTAAATATAAATATGTAAATTTTTCCCATCTAAGTTCACAGACCTCCTGAAATATATTCAGAGATCCCATGGGGAGCAGAGTATTCCAAGTTAATAACCCTCAGCCAATGCCCTCATTTTACAGAGAGAAAACAGGCTTGGTGGAAGGAAGCAAAGAGTACTGGACAGACATCTGCAAAATCAGAAGACCACCTTTGACACATATTGTGTGACCTTGGACAAGTCATTAGCCTCTTAGTGAATGCTCTGGGCAACTTTCTAAAACTCCAAGTTTCTTCTAGTATTAATAGCACTGTGTACTAGGGACAAAGATATTTATTAATTTCATTAATTCATTTTTAAATTTTATTTTATAAAATTTAAATTTTAAAATTTATTTATTAATAAAATTAATAACTTATATTTATTATCTCAGTTGATACAACAATCCTGAGAAATAGTTGCTATTATCATCCCTATTTTATGAATGAGGAAACTAAGGCAAAGTCATGTGCCCAGTCAAACCTGTGACCAGGTTTGAACTCAGGTCTTCCTGACTCCAGTCTGGGGATCTGTTCACTATGAACACCTGATTAGCTGCCTCAAGATGAAGATCTTAACCAGCATTTGTAAAAGGAGCTTCCTTACCTGAGTGTTCCCTAATACCAGCAAAGTTGCAGTTTCAGTCTTTATCCTATATATTTAAAGCTAGAAGAGTCCAACCCCCTCATTTTACAGATGAAGACACAAATTCAGAGAAATTAAGTGCTTGCTTTGGGTTACAGTGCAGTTATCCCTTCTATATCACAAGAGTTTAAGGTGTAGTGCCCTCCAAGATCTGGAAAATTCACATAAAATTCTTTGGCCTTCCCTTTGTACCAGTGAAGAAGTATCAATTTTTTCTTTTTCTTTCATGGTTTGTTTACAGTACCGAACTGTAATGTGAGTTGATATTATACAATATATATGATACAACACATATACATTATACAACACAATACAACACATATATTTTATACACTTGTGAATTTTTTAACTTTTTCTGTGTTATCTTCTGGCCTTCATGTGTTGTCTCCGACTTCTGCAAAACTCCACCCAAATTCCCATTTAATTTCTTTTGCCAACCCATAATATATCAAAATCTCAATGAAGAATGTTGTGATGTAGACAACTAAATGTCTGAGGCAGGATCTGAGGCTAAATTCAGGATCTTGTCCTCCATCTCTCCTGAGATTCCTGGGGCTACATCATGAGCTAGTGAAAAAGAAAGGGCTTCAGTTTAGGCCTACTGACTGACCATTACTCCAGTGTTTTCTACGGTGAACTACACTGACTCAAGGGCCCTCCTTGGACCTTTGCTTAAAGGGAATCAATCTTCTTCTTATAGATTTGGTAACTGGAGTGTGGGCTGTATTTGTTTCCTAACCAGCCTGGGTCATTGCTGACATGATGACCTCCAAGGCCATCACTTCCAACTCCAAATCCATTTTCCTATGATCTATGATCTTGTGGGCTTTTAAGCCATTTCCTTTCTTGAAAGAGTCATTCTTTGGCTCACTCACAGCAGTTATTGTGACAAGTTCTTCATAAATAGAATGCCTAGTGCAGCACAGCTTTAGATCAGTGGCACTCAGCCTTTCTCCAAAACCAATCTGGAGCTCATGAATTTTTTTTAAAATTTTAATAAATACATTTTAATATAATTGATTTCCTTTGTAAAGGATATATGGAACTCCCAAATGACAAAAGAAGTTAACATGGTATTCATAATGGATTCTTGGGATCTATGGCCAAAATTTTGGGTTGTCAAACCTGAGATGACATGTAGATAGTCTATTCCTTTGACATGAAGTAGTTGATTTGATTCTTTTGTTAATAAGATCCCATCACAATATTCACAGTTTGTGCTCTTTGACTTTGTTTTTGTCTCTAGCTCTTAGCCTAGCGTAGGAACACAGTAGGAGCTTAATAAATGCTTGTTGACTTGACATGTTGAATAGCTTCTCTTTCGTACTCTCCTCAAATAAATCATCCCATGTCCTGTCTGGGAATTTTTTCCTTTGTGTACTGTCATCTAAGCCATGAACTAATGATTTTGTTGGTAAGATTATCTCAGAAGAGCATCACATGCTAGGGTAATGTCTTGCAAAAAAAAAAGGACTTGGTGCATTGCTCTTGTCCATCCTGATACAAAACGTTTCACATGCTGGTTCTACCATCTACCAGTTGCAACACCTTAGGTAAGCCCAACACCTAGTACAGGTCCTAGGATATAATAAGTGCTTAATAAATGCATATTGACTGATTAAAGTCATTTCTTCATTCTCGACCCTAGTTTACCTATCTTTAAAGCAAGGGAGTTTGACCAGTTGATTTATAAGGCCTTTACCTAGTCTGATATTCTGGGATTCTGTGATACATTACCGTTCAACAAGATGGTACAGATAGCAAGATTGTCATGGCAGCGATGGCCCAGCATCTGCACAGGAGAAAACTTTATTTTGTTGTTGTACGTAGGACAGAGACCCTCCCAAAGTGTTTCCCAAGGAAGGTATGGAGATCTGGGTTCAAGATCTGTTTCTGCCTTCAACTCTCTGTAAGACCTTGAAGCAATTACTTTCCCACTTGGACTTCCAGCTTCTTGCTCTACTAAACAAGGGGGCTGAAATGGTTGTTTCCTAAAGCCCCTTCCAGATGTGACATTTTATGTTCTTTGTTCTAAGATTCCTACCAGCCCTGTCATTCTATGATTCTGAAATTCCTTGAGTAATAAGGCATGAGGACTTTTGAATCTGATTTTCCTGGAATTGATACTCTTGGGTTCATAAAATAATAGACTGAGAACTGAAAGGAATCTTAGGGGTCGCCTAGTTTAACTCCCTCATGTAACAAATAAGGAAACTAAGGACAAGAGAGATAACATGACTAGCTCCAAATCACACAAGTGGAGGAGTGAGAATTTGAACTCGGGTCTTCAAACTCTGGATCCAGCACTCTTTCCACTATGCCATGCTAGTTCTCTGATATGAAACTTTCTCAACAAAGGAAACTTAAGAATCCCTTTTATAGAGTGGGTGAGACAGGAATCTGGAAATGCAAGGATTACTCTCATCTGTGAATTAGGAGTCTCTCTTTTGGGGGAGCTCAGTTCTAGCTGTTGGATTTAAATTCCTCTTAATGATTCCTTTGCTCAGAATTGATGGTAGCAAAACCTACCTCCACTAATGACTTAACTGCTATTTACCTTGAAACCCAGACCCAGAGTTAGTCTGCCGGTATCACCAAGGCTGTCCCTGGGGGGTGGGGATTGACTGTGTGCACCCCCATTCGGTTATGGTTTGGCAGGTGCTCCTCCTCACTCCTCAGCCAGGCTCCATTCCTCCTATTTATCCTGTAAACAAGCCAGGGCTCCCCACTGTCATTTGAAGGGAGAGAGGGAGGAGGGAGCCAGGAGTAGAGCAGCTCAGGCCTGTTTAAACCATCCTTGGGACCTGCTGCCCAACGCAAAAGCTTACTTCCCATTGGCTTGGAAATTGAAAGGCATAGCTAACTGCTGCCTTATCTTTTTTCAGGCACGAGCAGAGCAGATGGAGTCAGATAGTGTTAGCCCTGTTGTGTAATGAATGAGCCAAGGAAACATGGATGGGTCTCAGTTCTGGTTCTACGACGGACTAAGGGTGCAATTTCAGGGAAGTCTCTTCAGCTCTGTGGACCTCCATTTCCAAAAGTGCAAATTAGAGATGGAAACTTTTACTATTTATCTCATAGGTGAAAACCAAATGAGAAAATACATGTGGAAGTGTTTTGAGAAGAACATGCTGCTACACAAATGCAAAGAATGACTAGTCTTTAATACATTAAAGACACTCTTCTAGGAAGCTTTTGCAGATTACTCCTTCCCCTCCCCTCGTGACACTACTGAAACTTCTGGGAGATGTTTTCCTATTCCCTCAAATGCTCAAATGGCACTGGACTAGTGCTGGGAACCCTTGATCCACAGTGAACTGGGATTTTTCTACCTCACTATACTGCAACAGAGCTATTCACCTGGGGAGCCTGAACAGGGAGGCTGGGGTCTCATTGAATGGCCAATAAGTCAACAAGGAGAAGATTTTGCGATTTCATTGTTCTTTTAGCCTTTCAGACAGGGTCATATTTGATCCTCGTGACACTCCTATGATATAGAGAGGATATTTATTATTACTACCATTTAAAAAAGAAGAAACTGAGGTCCAGAGAAATTACAGGACTTGAGGGCAGTAGGTGCTGATAAATATGAATGAAAATGCAATCGTATTTCTATAGGACTAGAAGGTTTCCAAAGTGCTTTCTACACAGCAGTAGAATTTAGGGCTCACAAAACACTTAACTTCCATCATCTCATTTGATATTTATGACAACTCAGTGAGGCAGTTGCCATTATTAATCCCATTTTACAGATAAAGAACCTGAAGGTCAGAAAGATTAAATGACTTGTCCAGGTGTGCACAGTCAGGAAAGAAGGGAGAGGGAGGAAGGAAGGAAGAGAAGGAGAGAGGGAGGGGAAATGATAGAGCCAGAGCTTGGACATATTCTCTTTCCACTAGATCTGAGATTCTTAATTTTGCATTGTGGACCTCTTTGGCAGTTTAATGAAGCCTACAGATCCTTTCCCAGAATAATGTTTTCATATAAATAAAATTCATAGGATTAAATAGGTAACCGCATAATGAAATAATTATCAGAAATTATACTCAACCCCATTTCGTGACCCTATCATTCAACTCTATTCCCTCCCTGCTAGTGACCTAGGATAATAACTTGGCATGGAGAAGTATCCCTTGCGTTCCAGAATTCCTACCAGGAGAGGTGATGAGTGGATTGAGAATATCCTGAAGATAGAAATATTTCATGCCACACCGAGTTTCAGACTAACTTCAGAGACAGGATCACTTCCTAAAGCAGTTGATGAGGGAGAGAGAGAGAGAGAGAGAGAGAGAGAGAGAGAGAGAGAGAGAGAGAGAGAGAGAGAGAGAGAGAGAGAGAGCATTTAGAAGGGTGCAGTCTGCAGGTAGGAGTTTATTCTGCTCCAACTGTCTCCCTTTTCTTCTTGCCTCCTCTCAGGGTTTACAGAACCATTTTTTTTCCTCCTCTTACCCCAACCACCTATCCTTCCAAAAATTTGTCTATACTTGTGTTCACATCTATGTAAGAGGTTTCTTTCTTGCTACTGGATGCTAATGCAGGCCTCTAACTTAGGGACCATAAACTCACTGATCCACAACTACCTGGGCCATTCATTAAGTCCTGGCTCTGAGCCTGGATCCATGGAATTAAAAAATGTGAGGAGCCCACAATCCAGTAGGGTGCATGTGCCTATATACCTGAACAAGTCTCAGATGTTCTCTTTGTATTTGCTTGCTTTGGGAAGGGGCAGGATTCATGTGGTGCTATGAAACAGTGAAACAGAGTTTCAAAGGTATCCTATCCAAGAGAATGGTTGGACAGTTTCCTAACTCTTCCCTCAGTTTGTCTCCCTCTTTCTGAGAAGAGGAAAATTCAGCTCCAGCTTTGCTTTTGATTGTGATTTCCAGAGCTTCAAGATATTGTCAGACCTCAGTCTCTCCATGGGCTCTTAACCTTTTTTATGGTATAAGATCACTTTGGTAGTCTGGTGATGCCTATGAGCCCCTCCTCAGGATAATATTTATTTGTTGCCTACATCATAGTTGAACGAAATGTTAAATTTCAGTTAAAGGTTAGAAAAAAAATAAAGATTTTTCCCTTATCCAGATGCATGGACCCCTTGAAATCTATCCATAGATTCCTTAGTAAACAAGTATTTGAGGAAAGATTCAAACCCAAGGCTCTTGATCCCAAGTTAGGCAATTTTATTGACTTTGCCATTCTGCCTGTCAAGTCACATCACTTCCCTCACCTGTAAAATAGATGGTGTATGAATAAAGGATATCAATAAAATTTATTTTAAAAAAAATAAGAGGCTTGAACTAGCTTTTTTTTTTCCTGACTGTCCAGATCCAAATGATGATCCTATAACCTGTGATCCTTCCTGAAAAAAAATTTCCTTCACAATATTTTTGGCAAGTGGTCATCCAGTCTCTGCTTGACCTCCAGTGATGGGGGCTTTGTTACATCTTTTTTTTGTACTAGATGTTTTATTCATGATTTTTGTCATTTCCCAATAATAAACCCTGTCTCCTAAGTCTTCCTTGATAACAAAGAATTACAGTTAAATAAAACAAAACCACACATCAGTTATAACAGACAAAATTTGGCTCTTTATGCACCTTTTCTTTCCCTTAGAAGGTAAGTTCCTAGATAGCAGAGATTGATTCAGTCTTTGTCCTTACATCCCTACCATCTAGGACAGTGCCCAACATATAGTCAGAGCTGAATAAATGCCTATTGACCGACTGGTTGATGTCTCTCTATAGAGGAGGGAGGCATGTCATTGCTGTCCTGGAGTCGTTGTATCAATTAGAGTTCTGTTATATTTTAATGCTGCTCTTCTCGATTATCTTTGTTATGACAAAGCCATAAGGCAGATAAGTTTCTTCTGCTTTGGATGTATCTCATTGATTGAATGTGTTGGGCTGAAATCTGCCTCACTGACACTTCCACCCATGTATCTAGTTCTGCCCTTTGGGCCCAAGGAAGATCTGACCTTTCACCTGATGATCCTTCTAATGCATGCATTATCATACCCCAACTAAGTCTTCTTTTCTTCAGGCTAAACACCTCCAGACCCTTGTAAGGCATAATCTCCAGTCCTCTCACCAAAGTAGGCAACCTCCTCAAATGATAATCATTCCTCCTTTGTCCTTTGCTCCAACCCAGGGACAGGAGGGCATTTCTTTGATGTGCCCAGCCTCCTAAGCAAAGATGGACCCTACATACTAAAGAAAAGAAAGAAGATGCTATTACCCTCAACTCTATCTCTGGGATTGGCTCTGTTTTACTTCTCTCTCCTCTCCCCTCATCCATCTGGTTGAAATGGGTTTGCAGAATAGGTTCACACACACACACACACACACACACACACACACACACACACACACACACACACACTTCAGCTTGATTGCTTTACTGCTTTCAGGAGGGCACGTGGATAATCAAATAGGATCTCTAAATCACCGGTGTGGAAAGATTTAGGGAGATAAAACCCTGCCTGATCTGGGCAGGTGTGGCTGTCGTTGTCCCTTGGTGTCCCTGACTACAGGGTCCCCCTCAGGCTAAAAGCATGAAGCCAAGGTGGGTAGAGGGTGGTAGGGGTGAAGGATTTGCAGGAGAAAAAATGAGTTTGGTACTGTGTGCACATACACAGAGACATGCCCTTGCTGGCCCAGGCAGCCCCATCACTAGAAAAAACCTGTTGCCCATGCTGGAACCTAATCCCATTGGGACAAGTTGGGGCTTTGCCTGCTAGGTAAACACAGCTAAACCATTTATGCATTTTCCTTGGAATAAAGATTATCTGTTACCCCCCACACACATACACACACTAACCCTAATACCCCCCCCCCCCCCGCCCCTCCCCGCAACACTCACAAGCTTCCTCATTTTCTAGGGCCTGATTCCTTCTAAGCAAACCTAGACTAGTGTAATTCAGGAAGAGTTCCTATAAAATGAGAAGTCCCAGGTATGCAAAAATACAGCACAAGTAACATGCTATTGTAGAAAGAGCGTTCTATTTTGATCAGAGGACTTGGATTCAAATGTTAACTCCACTATTCCCTACCTGTGTGACCTTTGGCAAGTCACTTAAAAATCCTGAGCCTTAATTTCCTCATCTGAAAACTTACGAGATCAGACTACATGGTCTCTAAGGTTCCTTCTAGCCCTAAATCTACGGTCCTAATTGTCATTATATCCCTCCCATAGCTCTCTGTCTCTAAGATATTGAAAAGAAAAGATACCCATTTTTTTCTCTCTCAGGTTCATGACTTTATAGGGGCAGAGGGATAAATTAAATGACCTCTTTGAGTCAATCAGCTAACAAGAATATATGTCACACCCATGATAAGCTCAGCTGTCCCTTTTATCTTGAGAAAGATTTGAGAACCTCTCCTCAATCCCTTCTAGTTGGACATTGTATGATCTTACGGTCCTGTTGATTTTTGCGTCATGTCTGACTCTTCACCACGTCCGATGGGGTTTTCTTGGGAGAGTTACTGGAATAGCTTTGCTAGTTTCTTCTTCAGTATATTAAGGCAAGCAGTTAAGTGACATACCCAGGGTCACACAGCTAGTAAGTGTTTGAGGCCAGATTTTAATTTCTTGATTCTTGTTTTAGTTTCTTGACTCCAGGACCAGCACTCTACCCATTGAGCCACTTAGCTGTCCCCCTCATGGTCCTGGACCAGTGCAAACCAGATGAGAGACTGTAGGCTTTCTGTAATATTTGCTGAGTTATTGTGGTACCTGAGACTTCAGAGGATCCCTGACTCTCTAAGAACTGATTACCCAGTTATATTATTTCCTAGGCTCTTTCTCATTCCATTAAATCTTTCAGACCAAGAGTGTGCCACATAGAAAAGTGGGATTTCTTGGTAGGAAACGCATATAATTCATTACAGGGCCTGCCTTAAATAGGGAGAGAATTTGGCTTCCTCTTTCACAAGGTCCCCAGAGGATCCTGGAATCATATGTGTAGATCTGAAGCCATCTTTTCTGTAACAAGCAAACCAGGAGCTAGTTCTCCATTTTTACTGAAAATTGAACCAGAGAACAGCAAGAGAAGTTTATGTTAGGATAAAGGGAAGGAATTCCTGACTAGGGAGGGTTGAGAAGGGAGTAGTAAGTGGAACTAGCGAAGAACAGGAGGTTGGGGAGTGACCTCTCTTCCTTGATCATCTGGAAGATATGGAGACATAGATCATTCTGGGCTCGAGTAAATACAGTATCATTTGGGGGAGAGCATTATCTCAAAGAGAAAAAGCTCTGCCTATGTTCTAGAAGGAGGGCTGTCACGGAAGAGGCATCCTGGAGTAGTGAGAGGCAGGGTTGAAATTATAGTGAGAAGCAGTATGTAGTCAAATAAACACTGTGGTATAACAAGAATTAAGTTCCTATTGTGTGCCTGGCACTGGGTATACAAACACAAGCAAGCAAATCTCTGCTTTCAAGGAGCTAACACTAATGGAGCAGAGGACACATAAAGGGGAGCTAGAAAGCAGGGGGAGGGGACATGGTTTGGTTATGCTTGAGAGGTTAGATGGAGGCCTGGATCCAAGAAAATGAAAGGAAAAACTCCCTTCTCAGGGCCCAGGCTGGTTCTAGGGGTGGAGAGGCAGTGTGGGTTAAAGAGAAGTCAATTAATCAAATCTGGCTTTAAACACTCACTAATTGTGTGAC
Source organism: Bettongia penicillata ogilbyi (assembly GCA_023548195.1). Lineage (NCBI taxonomy): Eukaryota > Metazoa > Chordata > Mammalia > Diprotodontia > Potoroidae > Bettongia > Bettongia penicillata. The sequence goes on from JAJHZJ010000090.1 coordinate 10,483,833, forward strand.
CCTGGGCAAGTCACTTAAACCTTGCTTGCCTCAGTTTCCTCATCGGTAAAATGAGCTGGAGGAGGAGATGGCAAACCACTTCTGTATCTTTGCCAAAAAAACCCCAAATGGGATCATGAAGAGTCAGGTACAACTGAAAATGACTGAACAACATCTATTAAGTGTCCTCTAGGTTCCAGGCACCATGCTAGATGTTGGAGATACAAAGAAAAATGAAACAAAAAAATTCCTTAAAGGAATTTACATTACATTGAGAAAGCAATGTAGGATTAAGTATGTGGTAAATGCTTAATAAATGCTTTCTGTATCTATACACCACAGTGTTTGTTTTGCAATGTATTGCCTTTATTACTACCCCAGCACGCTTCTCCCATAACATCCCTCTTCTTGTGTACAATAGAGGGGACAGTGATGGTGCTTTGGAAAGGGAAGTCAGAGCACCTAGGTATCCTTGAATTGGAGATGAGGCCAAGACGACCTCCTAAGCTTCCCTCCATCTCTTAAACCTTACGACCTCTAGGGGGCCCTGCAGACAAGAGGAAAACCTGGAATGATAAAAGGTTTTTATGAAAAAAGTTTTTGGTAAACGTGAGAATCATAGATTTAGAACTAGAAGGGCGAGATCTTAGGGGGAAAATAGTCCAATCTCAGAGAAATTAAGTAGTTTGGCCATGGTCTCTATAAATGTGAGTTGTTGTTATTATATATTAAGAAAATCCTTGATTTTTGACAATGCGTTAACAGAGGCTGTGAATTGTCCTAAAAGATCAATATTCAAGTCTTACCTCTGATGAATATTGGATATGTGTCCCTCATTGAGTCTCTTGATCTTTCAGTAGCCCAGGTAACTCTCTAGACAGTCAATGAGTCCTCTACACATAAGGCCACGAGTGTACATCAGGTGTCATAACAGACTACCTATGATGTGTCCAGAACAGTCCTAACTAGGTTCAGATACAAAGACCTAAGAGCCATGGCTTCCAAAGAGTCAGGAGCCTGATAACACCACTGTTTTCTTCCTGTGGCTAAAGTCCTATTAAGTATGGGGAGGGCCTCTTTCAGCACTTATATTCTTAACAACATCTCAGCTAGAAGCTATCATTAACAACTCTCATTTTTTTTCTTGTCATTTCAAAGGTTCATTCAGGAAAATAATATCTGGCTACAACTTGATCCCTTCCCAAAACTCACATGATCTTTGAGTAGGATATCAGAAATGTGTGTGATCAAGTTAGGGTCCATAATCTAGACATCTCTTGATTTATTTCAGTCCCCTCATTTTTACAGGTAAGGAAACTGAGGCAGCATTGCATAGTGGCTAGAATCAGGTTTGAATTCCACATCTAATACTTACTAGTTGTGTGTCCTAAAACAAGTCACTTAACCTTTCTGGGCATCAGTTTCCTCATCTGTAAAGTAAGAGTGGATTAGAATTGGTCTCGGAGGTCCCTTCCTGCTCTAAATCTGTGATTTTGTATGTGGAGCTCAGAGGGGTGAACTGAGCTTACCTGTCCAAGATCACACAGCTAGTTAGTGTAATATAGAGCCCTAGACATGAGTTCAAATCTCTCCTTTGACAGTCACTGGGCAAGTTATTTTATTTCTCTGACCCTTCCTTTCTTCAGGAGGGGGCTATGCTCCAGACAGCCTCTAAGATCTCCTTCAGAGCTAAGTCTCTGCTCAGATCTCAAAACTACTAATCTGGCGCTCTTTCCAAAACGCAACCTTGCTTGTTTGTTTTGTAAAGAGCTACACATTCATTCAGTGCTTTTTGTCTGTCTGGTCCCCAGAATGCTGTCCTCCACAGTGTTTGCCTTGGGCTGCAAGCCCCTCACTGCTAAAGACAGGGATCATGTTCATATAACTCATTTCCTACAAAGTTATTCTATTTTATCTGATTCTGTGACCCCATGGACCAACTGTCGATGTTGTTTTCTTGACAAAGGTACTGGAGTGATTTGCCATTTTCTTCTCCAGTCTTAGGCAGGGATTAAGTAACTTTGCCATGGTCACAAGATCAGTGTCTGAGGTCAAACTGGAACTCTGGTGGTTCTGACTCCAGGACCAGCACTCTATCCACTTTCCTACCTGGCTGCCAGAAAAAAAATAAAGTTCACACAACAACCAAAAAAACAAACAAACCAAAAACCTCAGCCCAAACAACATGTGATAAATGGTGCTCTGCCTTGCAGGCCCAGCAGCTAGGTGTGACAGTGGCTAGAATGCTAGGCCTGGATTCAGAAAGACTCATCTTCCTGAGTTCAAATCTGGCCTCAGGCTCCAGCTGTGTGACCCTAGATAAGCCACTTAATCTTGCTGACTTCAGTTTCCTCATCTATAAATGAGCTGGAGACATAAATGGCAAGCCACTCCAGTATCTTTGCCAAGAAAATTCAAAAATGGAGTCACGAAGAATCAGACACAACTGAAACACAACAGCCTGTGCCTTGTATCTTGTTAGTCATCTTGGGGGTGTAGGGGTGGGGATTGGGGAAATGCTTGAAGAAAAGGATAACAGTTTTCTTCTTTGTGATTGAGATCTCTCTTACTGCCAACCCTGGAATGAGGTGATAAAGAAATTATTAACAACTATATCCCATGTTTGCCTCTTTTAATTTTTCTTCATAGATTTTCTTTTATCATTTTTATACCCCACCCCTATACATGCATACCATTTCCTGCCCTGTTCCCACCCACTGCCCAATGCAGGAAGTACTTAGCCAAATGCTCAGTTTTGGGTGACAGTTTCCTGCTGAGCTCCCTTTGGCAGTGTCAGCAGCTGGCAGAGCAGAAAGCCATGGCAGACTGAGCTCAGCTTGGGGGGAAAAGATGGGAACTAGTGATCATAGATGTAAAGCTGAAAGAAACATCACAGAGTCGCCATCCCATGTAGTCCAACCCTCTCATTTTGCACAGGAAGAAAATGAAGTCAGAGGGAGTTAAGTACGGATATAAAGATTTGACTGTTTCCCTGTCCCACACTAACACACTCTCTCTATTGTCCCTGAGTGCTTAAGAAATATATTTCCGTAGGTTCTGCCCTCTCCTTATTTGAACCCCACCATCTTCCCTTCAGGAAGGTCTTGTGGGTCCGTATACACCTCTACTACCTGACTGGCTCAGAGGAAAACTTGGTGGTTCTGGTCTTTTACATTTCTGAGATTTTTTTCCTTGTGATGTATGTACCCTGTGTGCTTTGGGTAACCATCACATTAATTTGAACTTGGCTCCAGAGTTGGATTTCAAAAACCAACTGAGAAATGGTCTTGATTCATGGCTGATATTTCCATTCTCTACCTTTCACCATTTAAACTCCTTCCCCCAGGTATTTAGGACTTACTTTCAAGTTTTTCTCTCCTCAAAGTGGGAGAAAAAACAAGATTATAAAAGATCATTATATATGGTTTGCTGTTTAGTCATTTTCAGTTGTGTCTGACTCTTTGTGACTCATTTTGGGATTTTCTTGGCAAAGTTATTGGAGTAGTTTACCTTATCCAACTCATTGTACAGATGAGGAAACTGAGGCAAACAGAGTTAAGTGACTCAGTCAGGGTCATATAGCTAGTAAGTGTCTGAGGTCAGATTTGAACTCAGATCTTCTTGATGCCGGGACTGCAACTCCATTCACTATACCATCTAGTTGTCCTTTAAAAGTGTTAGCTGTTTAAGAGTTATGAGACCAGTATAAGTCTTAGTTTCTGTACAGTTAGCCCTCCTAGGAGGACTTTCACTTTGAAAAAGCAGGAAAGAGAGAAGAGATTGCTTGACACAAAAGAATGAAGGAAAAGATGAAAGAAAGGCACTATTATATATATACTATATATATATATATATATATAGTATATATATAATTTGCTAAGGACTTTACAAATACTATTTCATTTGATCTATTCATTTACATTTTACTGTACATTTACATCCATCTATGTGTGTATATGTATGTATGTATATATGTATGTATATGTATGTATGTATGTGTTTATGTATATACACACATATTTGTTATTTTTGTTCAATCATGTCCAACTCTTCATGACCCCACTTGGGGTTTTCTTGGCAAAAAAAAAATGGAGCGATTTGCCATTTCCTTCTTACCACCTGAATGATTTTACAATTTACAAATGTACAGTAAAATGTTTGCTATTATGCCCATTTTACAGTTGAGGAAGCTGAGGCTAACAAGATAAGTGACTTGCCTAGGATGACACAGTAGGAAGTATCTGAGACTAGATTTGAACTCAGGTTAGTGCTTTATTTGCTGCACCACCTAGCTGCCCCAAGATGAATGGTTAATGGTGAAACATCAGGAATCAGGGGATGCACATAGGAATTTAGAGCTATTTGTGGATCATTTTGCTCAACTTTCTCCTTTGACAAAGAAGGAGGTAGTATTATATCATAGAAGAAGCCTTGAATTTGAAATCAAATGTCATTGCCTGGAGCCCTGGTCCTGGAGTCAAGAAGACCAAGATTCAAATCTTGCTTGAGACTCTTAGCTGTGTGACCCTGGGCAAGTCACTTAACTTCTATTGGCCTCAGTTTTCTCAACTGTAAAATGGGTATAATAATGGCATCCAACTTATAGGGTTGTTGTGAGGATAAAATGAGATAAAGCACTTAGCATAGTACCTGGTACATAGTAAATACTATATAAAACTATCTGCTATCACCACTGATATCATCATCATCACCATTATATGTCCTAGATTCAAATCCTACCTCTACCTGAGTTACCCTGATTAAATCTCTGGCGCTTAGCTCCTTAATCTGTCAGCTGAGATCAGAAGAGGTGATCGATCACTAGCAGTAGTAAGTTCAACTCTACCATTTTGAAATTGGGTCCCAGAGAGATTAAGGAACTTGCCTAAAATCATTCAGGTAGTAAGAAGGAAATGGCAAACCACTCCATTTTTTTTGCCAAGAAAACCCCAACTAGGGTCATGAAGAGTTGGACATGATTGAATAAAAATAACAAATATGTGTGTATATACATAAATACATTCATACATACATATACATACATATATACATACACACATGTACACACATAGATAGATGGATGGATAGATAGATAATCTTCTGACTTCAAATCCAATTTTTTTCCACCACATCTATTTTTCAAACTGCCAGTGGTCCCAGTAGTTTTAGGGCCATTCCCAATGCCCTTCCTATCACAATATTCAAATGCTCAATGGCCCTAGCCATTTGTGTGTAAAACCAATCCTATTAGGGAGCCCATTTGTTTGACTTAGACCACTGATTATATACATAGAAGAAATACTTTGACAAAGCATGCAGAGGAATTCTGAGAGCTCCTATCTCTTTCCATTAGTGATTGGGTTTTGACCTAGGAAAAGGGAGAAAGAATGGTTTGTTTCTGGTGCCAAGCCATGATACAGTGGGAAGAACACAAGGTCCTGTGTCCAAACCCTGCTCCTGATGTTTCCTGTATGACCTTGAGTAAGTTACAGTCTCTCTGGGCTTTAGTTTCCTGATTTGTAAAGTGAGTAAGATGGACTAGATGACTTCTGTGTTCTCTTCCAGCCCAGAGGCTATGATCCTATAGTACACAAGTACTAATTAGCAAATGGTCTTCAAAACCAACTCTAATATTCTATATACACAATTAAGCTAAATACATAGTTGTTTGTTTCAAAGGAATTGGAAACAATATGGCGTTCTGGAAGGTCTTGAAGCTAAGAGATGAAAGCAAGGGTAGGCATAGAGAAAACAGACAGGGAGACTAGAAGGAGTCATTTTAATGGCTTTTTGAAGCATGCCACAGTCTGTGGAGACATTTCATAATGTCCCTGAAAGAGATCTCTTTGCATCATATTGATCTCCAACCAGAAAAATACAGGCTCAACCAGATCTGTATCTGGGTGTTTCTCTGTCTCTGCCTCTGCCTGTGTGTGTGTGTGTGTGTGTGTGTGTGTGTGTGTGTGTGTGTGTGTGTGTGTAAAAGTGTACATGTATATCAAAGGTAGAAAAGAAGGAAACCATACTTGACAGTCTCATAAAAATTGCTTATGGCCGGAACCAGGAGATGCTCCATTCATTTATTCTTGTACATTTCCTCCAAATAAATGTGCCTTCTGTGTGATCAACTAGTAACAATGAACTCATAATGTGCAAATCTGCATGGCCATCAGGCTTATCAGAACAAATGTCACCCTTTGAGATCAGATTTTCATTGTTAGTAATAATAATGACACATTTCTGAAGCATTTTAAAGTTTTATATTTTTGTTTTATTATACCACACATCTTTGCAAAATGATGTTTTTTAGAGTAACTTGCAGTTTAAGTCCTGCTCATGTAACACATATTTTTCCTTTTAAAAAAGAAATTTCATTGATGCATTTGATTTTTATACCTCACTAGAATTCTTCTTGGTATCCTTTCCTTTCCTCTTCCCAGAAAGCTGTCCCATATCATAAATAATATTTTTTTAGAAAAAAAAGAAAAAAGAGGAAGAAGAGAAAAAAATCTGAAAATAAAAACCAATCATCAATACATTAAAAATCTGAAAATATAGCACAGTGTTTCACATCTTGGACTTTGCATCCCTACAGAAGTGATGGTTTTGTGATTGTTCTGTCCATTTACAGTGCTTTTGTCATTGTCTATATCGTTATCTTGGTTCTGCCTACTTTACCTTACATCCACTCACGTAAACCTTCCCACACTCTTCTGTATTCATCATATCTGTCATTTTCTACAACACAGTATATTCCATCAGCTTCACATATCACAATTTGTCCAGCCATTCTTAATTGATGGGCATCTACTTCGTTTACAATTCTTTACTACCACAAGAAAAAAAGAAAAGTGCTACTATAAATATTTTGGTGTCTATGAGGGCACTTGAAGGTTTTACAAAGTCTTGGATCACAACAGCATCTGAGGTGGTGAGTGAAAGCGCTGTTTATTATTCCATTTTATAAAGGAGGGCAGTGTGATACAGTAAAAAAAAGTACTGGAGTCAGAGAACCTGGGTCCTGACGAACAAATAAATATATATTTGTTACTGTAGTTATTTTATAATACCTAATATTTACATAGTAATTCAAGGTTTCCTAAGTACTTAAAAATATTATCTCATTTGATCCACCAACAACCCTGTGAGGTAGGTGCTGTTGTTATCCTCATTTTATAGTTGAGAAAACTGAAGCAAACAGAGGTTACGTGACTTGCCTAGGATCACACAGCTAAGAAGTGTCTTCCAGTTTTCTATTCACTACACCATCTAGATGCCAATTTTTTTTAGACTTGACATTTCGGGCTAAGGATATGCTTTCTGTAACCTTGTAACCTTCACTAGGGAAAAATAGGTTTATCCCTGAGAACCTGATTGTCACTTTCTTTTTCTATACTTTCCAAGTAGGAATAGGAAACAAGGAGATCAACAGTGACCTGATTGCTTACACATAGTAGCTCACATTTATGCATCTCTTTAAGGTTTTCAGAACTCTTTACATACACTATCATTATCTCATCTTTGAGATTCTGCCCAGTGACAGAGAATCATGAAGACTTGTACAAATCCATGCTTCCATCCAGGTTATCAAACCAAGGAGTGAACTTAGAGTTTAGCGAGTAGTTTCTTTCCCTTAGGTTTTCTAGAATTTAGAGAAAAGGGTGATGGAGTAATGAGATTAGAGCCAGGAGAAATGTGTTCTAACTTGAGCCTTGCCACTGTGATGCCATTTGCAATTATGGTATCTTGTGATGACATTCTGTAAGCCACTAAATGTCATAAATGTTTAAGTGAGGGGAAAGGGGAGGAGGGAAACTTGCAGCCTTGAGGCCATATGTGGCCTTCTAGGTCCTTGGGTGTGGCCTTTTGACTGAGTCTAACTTTTACAGAACAAGTCCTTTTATTAAGGGGATTTGTTCGATTAAGTTTGGATTCAGTCAAAAGGCCTCACTTGAGGACCTAGAGGGCCACCCCTAGTTTAAGCTATTTATTTTTATTGACCAATTTGGGAGGAAGATGGGAAAGGGGTTTATTAGAGGCTCGCTCTACCCCACTGTTGGCACTAAGGTAATTCTAGGTTGTTTTTTTTGTTGCCACTCCCTTTGGCAACATCCATTGTTCTCTGATTGCACAAGTGGAGTTTATGAGTTTGGCTGCTAAATGTCAGACATGTGGGTAGTTTGAGGTTCATCAGTGTTCTATCCAGGATAGGGAGAAAATAGTCACATCACGTCTTCACTTCCAAAAAAAAGGCAAGGATATAATGACATATGAGATCGGGCAACCACCTGGTGTCTTGGATAGTTAGAGAGCAATGTGGGCAAGGCTTTAACATTTGATGAAGAAAAGATTAGCATCCAACTAGGACACAGAAAGAAATAAGGTCTTGGGCCAGGCCATGCAGGACTTTCAAGGACAGGTAATCTTGCTCTTAAAGAATAAGCTACTAGTATTCCTCGGTTCTAGACTTTGACTACAGAAACCATACCACAGGAGCATCAACTGAAGGAACTAGGGATGCTTAAGTATAGAATAGAACAGATTTTTGCTGTTGTTCACTCATTTGTCAGTCATGTTCAACTCCATCTGAAGTGTTTGCCATTTCCTTCTCTAGCTCATTTTATAGATAAGGAAACTGAGGCAAGTAGGGTTATGTGACTTGTCCAGGGTCACACAGCAAGTAACTATCTGAGCCCAGATTTGAACTCAGGAAGATGAGTCTTCCTGACTTTAGGCCCAATGCTCTATCCACCTCCTACCTGCCCATAAGAAAAGATTGAGGAGTGATCTGATTGCTGTCTTTACGTATCTGGAGGGCTATTTTGTGGATAAGATTTATTTTGATTTGTCCCACAGGGTCAAACTAGGATAGAGATTCTTAATCCTTTGACGGTCAGGTAAAGCCTATGGATTCCTCAGAATAATGTTTTTGTTAAATATATAAAATAAAAACCCACAAGATTACAAAAATACTGTTATCAAAATGATGAAAAAACAAATTCACGGACCCCCTGAAATCCATGCATGGACCTCTTGGATATACATATATTACAGGTTAAGAACTCCTGAACTAACAGCAGTGACAGAGAAGGAGATTTTGGCTACATTTAAGGGAAACTTCATTGTAAGTAGAACAAGCTCAAAGTAGAAAGGGCTACTTCAGAATATAATGTTTGCACCATCATTTGAGAGGATCTAGATGGTCATTTGTCAGAAATGCTGCAAAGGGGATTCTACTCAGATGTGGGTTACGATACATGATTTAATATATATCCTATTCCAGACTTAAGGAATAAAATAAGCATTTCCATAACATAGTAGAATAGAAAAAAGATGACTATACCTGAAATGCAAATCTATTATATACAACTTGCTATTCTTTTTAAATATGTGAGTTATCATTTAATTTTCTTTTTTTCTCCTCTCCCCCAAGATGGTTACCATTAGGGGGGGCGGAGCCAAGATGGCGGAGTAGAAGGACGCACGTTTACAAGCTCCGAAACCAAAGCCCATAGAATTAATGTAAAAAGAATCCCCCATAGCTTCTGGGTGAATACGAGGTGTGCAGAAGCAGAGTGGAAGAGATTTCCGTTCCAGGGAGCCCTGAAGACCCGTCCCCCAGGGTCCGGCGCGCCCCGGAAAGTAAACCCCGACCCCCAGCGCTGCCCTGGCCGAGGCCTCAGAGAAGCGGATCCGAGCAGGCTTCAGAGACGGACGCCTCCAGCAGCCGGGAAAGCCCCTCCGCCCACAGAAGCAGGTCAGTGAGAGAGGCCGGGCTGAAGGAGAGGGGAAGCAGGGCGTCTCCGTGACTCGGGGCCCCCCTCGGGAGGAAGCGGAGGCGGCGGGGACGGGGGCAGGAAGCGGCGGAGGCAGAGGCGCGGGCTGGGGCTGAGGCGGCAGCGGCCCAGGACTCAGGAATCCCCCCAACGGCAGGCAGGATCTTCATTACGGAAGATTCCCGCATAAAACCTGACGGAGCTGAGCCTGGGAGACGGCCCTTGCCCCCACCCCCCGCTCTGTTGCTGAAGGCTTCTGCTCGGGACCCCCAGGGGGAGCTGAGATTGGGAGGCGGGCCCCCCCCCCCCCCCCCACCCGCTCCATTCCTGAGAGTCTCTGCATAAAGCCACCCCCCCCCCCGAGGGATCAGAGTCTCGGAGGCAGCCCTGGCCCCACCCCAGCACCTGAACTAAAGCTCACTGATTGACAGCCAGCAGGAGGAAAGCCCATTTAAATCTCAGAGGCCAAGCACTAGCTGGGCGGATCCAGGCGGGGGTGGAAAGGAATCTCAGAAGTCAAGTAACTGGCTGGGAAAATGCCTAGAAAAGGGAAGAAAAATAAGACTTTAGAGAGTTTTTTCCAACAAATGCAAATGATCCCGACCTTCGGATTTGACGAAGATGAGGACGTATTCCTGCCATCAGGGAAAGACGTGGAGGGCGGGGCCTCAGTACCCCAGACACCCCAGGGGGGTGGTGGGTGGGCTCAGGCCCTGGAAGAGCTCAAAAAGGATTTTGAAAAGCAAGTTAGACAGGTCGAGGAAAAACTGGGAAGAGAAATGTCAGAGATGCAACAAAAGTATGAAAAACAGGTCAATACCTTGGTAAAGGAGACCCAAAAAAATGCTGAGGAAATTAACATCTTGAAAAATAGGCTCACCCAATTGGCAAAGGAGGTTCAAAAAGCCAATGAGGAGAAGAATGCTTGCAAAAGCAGAATTAGCCAAATGGAAAAAGAGGCTCAAAAGCTCACTGAATTTAATAGTTCTCTCAAAATTAGAATGGAACAGATGGAGTCTAATGACTTTATGAGAAACCAAGAAATCACCAAACAAAATCAAAAGAACGAAAAAATGGAAGAGAATGTGAAATATCTCATGGGAAAAACAACTGACCTGGAAAATAGATCCAGGAGAGACAATTTAAAAATTATGGGACTACCTGAAACTCATGATCAAAAAAAGAGCCTAGACATCATCTTCCATGAAATTATCAAGGAAAACTGCCCTGACATTCTAGAACCAGAGGACAAAATAAGTATTGAAAGAATCCATCGATCACCACCTGAAAGAGATCCAAAAAGAGAAACTCCTAGGAACATTGTGGCCAAATTCCAGAACTCCCAGCTCAAGGAAAAAATCTTGCAAGCAGCTAGAAAGAAACAATTCCAGTACTGTGGAAATACAATCAGGATAACCCAAGATCTAGCAGCTTCTACATTAAGGGATCGAAGGGCGTGGAATAGGATATTCCAGAAGGCAAAGGAACTAGGACTCAAACCAAGAATCACCTACCCAGCTAAACTGAGTATAATACTTCAAGGGAAAATATGGTCTTTCAATGAAACAGAGGACTTTCAATCATTCTTGATGAAAAAACCAGAGCTGAAAAGAAAATTTGACTTTCAAACACAAGAATGAGAAGAAGCTTGAAAAAGTAAACAGCAAAGAGAAGTCTTAAGGGACTTACCATGAGTGAACTGTTTACATTCCTACATGGAAAGACAATATTTGTAACTCTTAAAACTTTTCAGTATCTGGGTAGTTGGTGGGACCACACATACACATGTACACGCATGCACACACATACACACATGCACACACATACAGAGATAGAGAGCACAGATTGAACTGAATAGGAGGGGACCATACCTTAAAAGAAACTAGGGTAAATGGTGAGAGAGAAATGTAGGGGGAGGGAAAGGGAAGGGGGTAACTATATGTCATTTAAGAGGCAGGTAGGAGTTTTTATTAGTGGAGGGAAAAAGAGGAGAGCTGAGAAAAAAAAACAAAAAACAAGAAGTTTACCCTCATCACATTTGACTAAACGAAGGAGTGAAATGCACACTCATTTTGGTATGAAAACCTATCTTACAGTATAAGAAAGTGGGGGAGAAAGAGATATTGCAAGGGGGGGGATGATGGAAGGGAGGGCAAAGGGAGGAGGGAGCAATTTGAAGTCAACACTTGGGGAGGGACAGGATCAAAAGACAGAAGAGAAACAATGAGGGGCAGGTTAGGAGGGATGGTAATCCAGTTAGTCTTGCACAACGCGACTATCAGGGAGGTCATTGGCAAAACTACACAGATATGGCCTATATTGAATTGCCTGCCGTCCCAAGGGGAATGGGTGGGGAGGGAGGGATGAGGAGAATTTGGAACTCAAAGTTTTAGGAACAACTGTTTAGTATTGTTGTTGCAACTGGGAAAGAAGACATACAGTTAAGGAGGAATAGAAAGTCATCTGGCCCTACAGGAGAAAAGAGAAGATGGAGACAAGAGAAGGGAGAGATGACAGAAGAGAGGGCAGATTGGAGATAGGGAAAATTGGATTGCGTGGGGTATTGGGGTGGGGGGAGGGGATAAAAGGGGAGAAAATTTGGAACCCAAAAATTTGTGAAAATGAATGTAAAAAATTTAAATAAATAAATAAATAAATAAAATAATAATAAAAAAAAATAAATAAAAACAGGTTGTTGACATGAAAAAAAAAAAAAAAGATGGTTACCATTAGGCACAAATATGTAGGATACATGATTTGAGCTCCCTTCAAATTGAGTTTCTTCGATATTATGAGTTCCTAAATGATACTAAGACGATCTCATCCTGAAACAACAAATCATGGGATTCTTAGACTCTCAATGTAGGAAATTCTGTGGACAAGTACTTGGTAGTCTATTGCAGACCTCCCCAAAGCCCTAAAGAAAAATATAGTGACCCAAGTCAGAGGATGCATGATGATGGTCATCCTAAGCATTTATGTACATGGCTAGGTTGTGTTATAAGCCAAAAATTTAAAGTATGTGGACTTGAATCCTTAGAGTGCCAGAGGTCAGTTAGTACAATAGGGTGGCCTATTTCAGTTCCACACAAAAGATGTCTTAACAAAAACTTTGCCCCATGAATTCCACATCACTAGAGGTATTCAAGAAGAGAAAGGACAAATACCTTCTGGGTATGGTGTATCAGACAGGGAGTTGAAATAGATAAAGCACTGTGGTTTAATGGAAAGATTTGCCACTAACTTCCTATGTGACCTTAGGCATGGCACTTTATTTCTCTAAGTCTTAAAAATTAGAGGACCATATTAGATGCTAATTTTTCTGTCTAACAAAAATGATGCATGGTTGGGGAAATGAATGAGTTCATCCTAACCATGCCAACATCAGTACCTGACACAATCAGACCAACTCTGAAAGGAGAAAGGTAGGTTGCAAAGAAGTAGAAATGCTGATGAAAATGGAAATATCCCATTTTATTTTCAGGAAACACATACATTCCTTCCAATGCAGGAATCCTGACTCTAATACCATCTTTCCAATGCATTATGAACTTGTTTATCAATAGAACTAGTTACCTATTGTATGGTATAGTAGATAGGGCATTGGATGTGGAACCCAAACCAAGTTTGGGTTCAAATCTCGCCTCAGATACTGGTTATGCAACCCTGAGATATCCAGTTAACTCATGTCAGTCTCAGTTCCTTCATTTGTAAAATGAGAATACAAATAACTGTAATACCTACTGTGGAACACACGTCATGTCATTTAACTTCCCAAGACTTTAATTCTCTCATCTATAAAAGGAGGGGCTTGTGCTAGGTGGCCTCTGAGGAGCTTTCCAGTTCTGGCTATATGAAGCTATGAGACTGTCGATAGTGGTAAGGATCCAGTGAGATTTTCAAATTGTAAAATTGTGTAAAATTATCAACAACTCTAGGTATCTGAGAATCTCTGGAACCCAAGTCCACAGCATATAGTACTTGATTATTCAGGTAGATGAAGGTAGACTGTTGGGATGAGAGGAATCACCTCCTGTATACATAATTCTGGGTGTAGATGGATCCACACCAAACCTCGTTTCCTTTCACCTTTTTCTATCAGGACATGCCCGGAAGACTCAAATACAAGAGAACAGGTCAGCCTTGTTAAACAATTTAAGAACTTATGAGCTAAACTGTACAGGTCTCCGTGCCCAGGAATTGCCCTGCCGGAAAGAAGTAGAGTAATAAATGTTTTAAAAATCAAATAATAAAAATTTAAAAAAAAAATTGAAATCCAGCCCAAGTGCTAACTCTTGAAAGGGGCTGTTTGTCCTAATTGATGCTTGACAATTAAACAGGTTATACTGGAATTGCTGATTTTGCTCAGTCCTGAGCCAGCTCTCCTTTGCACCCCCACCCCCACTCCATCTCCCAACCCAGAGAAATAACAGGAAGGAAACATGTTGCCAGATGAATTACACTCCAGAAAGTGGCCTACAGTGGCCACTTTCAAATAGGAGGTATATTCATGGTCCCCATTGGAGCACTGACATCTGAAATGATGTGGGTGAAACACAAGATTAGCATAAAGATTCATTGTGGTAGAATAAGACTAGGACTGGGTTGAAGAAACAGGATTGTAGTTACAGGTTTGAGTTAAGGTGGTGGGCTTAGGGTGAGATATTAGGGCAAAGATTAGGTACAAGGGTATATTGTTTTGTCCAGTTGTTCCATTCCAGCCCATCTCTCCATGACCCCATTTGGGATTTTCTTGGCAAAGATACTGGAATAGTTTGCCATTTCCTTCGCCAGCTCATTTTACAGATGAGGAAACTGAGGCAAACAGGGCTAAGTGACTTGCCCAGCTAATATGTGTCTGAGGCCAGATTTGAACTCACAAAGATGAATCTTCCTGACTCCTGGGAGACTCTATCCACATTGCCACAGGCTAGGATTAATTAAGATTAAGGTGAGGAATTAGAGTTAGGATTATGGTTTGGACTGCTAGGGCTTCAATATGAGAAAGAAGAAAGTGAATTGAACCTAGTGTCACAGAACCTGAGTTTGAAAGCAGATTCTGCCACTTAATTCTTGTTTTTGGCAGTCATTTAACCTCAATGGGCCTCAATTTTCTAATCTCTAAAATGAAAGAATTGGACCAGATGGCTTCCAAAGCCCCCTCTGGTTCTAGAGCTATGAATTATGGTCCTAAAAAAGTTGTGGTTAAAGGGCAGTTTAGAATTAGAGAGATACTTATCACTATTCCTCTATCTCCCTTGTTCCATTAAGATTCAGTTTTTCCCTGTTGAAACATCTACACCTAGTTCCATCACACTGTCATCATGCCTTTGGTGCCTGGACACACTAGGGGTGGGGAGGGTGGCTAATGTCCATTTGGAGTCCCCAGACGCTTCTAATCCTACAAGTGCTATATTAGACACATATTTTCTTAGAGAATTTGTAGGAAATAACATCTTATCCAGTCAATGGGCATTATAAATGCCTCCCAATCGAAGCATTCGCTATGTGTCAGGTACCATGCTAAACTCCAGGATGGACTGAATAATATAGCAGGTCATTTCTGTTTAGAAGCAACAGGGAACTCATCAGAGATGTGTGAAGTGGGAAAACAATAACAGTGATTGGGGCTGGGAGCCTAGAAGCCAAGGGAAAGAAGGAGGAGGGGAATGAAAGGAACCAGAAAGGAACAACCAAGGAGGTAGGAGCTGGCTGCTCCCTGTGTTTTCAGTAAACAAATGGCGGGTGGCTAAGCAGAGCACTAACCCTCTTGGAGAGGAGGGAACTTTGTTGATGGAATCTGCCCTCTCCCCCACTCTCCTGGATTATTAAACTGGAAAGGTCAGGTTTGGGATACATGTCAGGGAGATCTTCTCTCAATCATCATACTTCTAGCCCCTATTCTGTAGTCATAACCTCCTGTTGGCCTATTATAACCTGAAAGAAACTTGGCCGTCTTCCAGAGCTCTTTTCAGCCCCTGTGATTTTCACTGGACACAGCCCAGCTTTGAATATTCCCTCTTATCTAGTGGTTGCTTCTCTTGTGAAAGGAAAAAACTTAGTATAGTAGATAAATTCCTGGTCTGGGAATCATACCACTGGGGTTCTGTTCTAAGATCTATCCCTTAACTTGTCTGATACTGGGCAAGTCAACTCTTTTCTTGACCTTGGGTTCCTTGTATATTTTTCCTGATAATGGAGCTGATAGGATGGAGTCAGCAAGGTGAATTACGGAGCTGGACTCATAGCTTTCTGTGTAAAGAGGGATAGATAAGTATATAGAAGTCAGGGAGTGCTGGAAGCTTAGGAGGCACTCTGACAACACATTTTAGGGATATTTGAGCAAAGAAGGAACACTACCAGCTAAGGGAGAATGGCAGAGAGATGAGACTCAAGGCAGATTAAAAAGGTAGCATGTGAGCTGAACTCTGAAAGAAAAGTAAGAAATTTGAACGGCTGAGGAAAAGATTGACTGCTTTCCAGGAATGGGAGGACCTGTACAAATGCAAGGAGGTAAGAGATGGTATGCCTAGTTACCTAAAAAAACTGTTGAAATAAAGTAAAGTAAAATAAGACTGGAAAGGTAAGTTGAAACCAGATAGTCTTTAAATATGAGACTGGAGATATTTTGTCCCAGAGATAGTCATGAACCACTGAAATCTTTTGAGTGGGATAGTGACATACCATTTTGGCAACTGTATACAGGTTGGATTGGAGAGGGGAGAGACCAGAGGCAGGGAGGTCAATTAATAAGTCATTACTATAGTCCATGTGAGAAATGATGGGACCTAAACTGGAGCAGTGAGTATATGAGTAGAAAGAATGCAGCAGATGTCAGAAATAGTGTAGAAATAGAACTCATTGGATGTTTGCTTTGAAGAGGAGAGAGAGAGTCAAGGATGACTTGGAGGTTCTAGTGCTAGATGACAAAGAATATGCTAGAATTTCATGACAAAAAAGTATTTATGGTAGTGAATAAGTCACAAATTGGGCTTAGAGATCTTTGTATTTTATGGATTTCCATGGCTCTAGGATTTAACTCATCTATACAAAGTCTCACTATGTTTTATAAAGCAGTTATATCATTCAAATTCACACTGTACATTTCCATGGGACTAGAACAAATGACTATATTTTACAAGATGAGGTAACTGGTGGCTCAGTGGATAGAGTACTGGGCTTGGAGGTAGGAGGACCTGAGTTCAAACCCAGCCTCAGGCATTTCCTAATTGTAAGATCCTGGGCAAGTCCCTTGGTCTCTCTCTGATGGTCTGACAATAGGATCCACCAGAAAAGGAAGCGGCAAACCACTCCAATATCTTTCTCAAGAATACTCCTTAGACAATTGAATCATGCAGTCATGAAGAGTTAGATGTGATTGATCCACCAGCTACAACATAAAGATAACTTCAGATAGTGTGAATTTGAATCCATGCAATCACTTTTAATGGGATTCACTGTTCACATCAATCAGGACCTAGATATAATGTTTTCACTTTCCAAGCAATCTACGTGACCATCTCTAACAGTCTTCACTCTGTCTTCATCTTCTATTTTGTTGCTTCTAATTTTATGTGGTCTAGCAACCCAAATAATTAAAGTTGCCAGACTTTTACATGAAGAATTAATAAGGGCAAATATTACTGTGCTATAAGAAATGGCAAAAGTAGTGAATACAGAAAACCATTGAAAGATCTTTATGAAATGATATGAAGTGAAACAAACAGAACCAAGGAAACATTCATAATGACTATAACAATATAAATGGAAAGAACAACCGCACACAAAAAATAAAAAATGAATGCAACAAAAAGATGAAGGATGACTTGAATGAGGAACTATGAGGGAAAATTCCCAACCCTCATCTTTGTGGAGTTATTGCATGTTTTCAATTTTTTTATTGTATTATTAGTTGTGCTGATATTTTTTCCTCTTAAAAACACTGTTTGTAACATAGGATGGTTCTAGGAGGGGAAGGAGGAAAGATATTTGGGAAAACTATGATGATGTAAAAAATAAAAGACATCAATAAAAACATTTTTAAAAATACTATAGGAACCTATACTGTTATTGCTTATTTTTGTATTTCAAGGATTTTCATTTTTTATTAGGCACCTACCATATGGTAGGCGTTGTGCTACACATTCTTGCTGTTTGTCCTTTGTTCTTGAAGAAGACCAATATGTCAGCAGGATAGTAACTTTACTTACAAGTGACTTGAAGTGAAGCAGAGCTGTACAAAGTCATCAGCCTCACTCACTCCTCCAGAGTCATCTGAGTCCAGTGGCAAGACACAGGTCAGGACAACTGGAGATGGCCCCAGATGCAGTGAAATTCCTTGACCTTTTTAAGCTAGGGTCTTTCCCATGTCTCAGTTTGTCTGAGACAACACCCATTCAGTGATTGAAGGCTAAGTAAAACCTGAAGCAAAAGGTGACCTAGTTTGTCTTCACAAAAGAATCAGCTTGGAAATGGAAGACACTCAGAGTTTCTGGTCAGAACAGAAACAATTGCTGTTTACATTTACTCTGAATCATCCAAACCCAAACAACAGGCAAGTAAGTTTTGGACTGGGAGTCAAAGTGATTTGGGTTTAAAGGCATAGACAAGTAGCTTCAGTTGAGTCCCAAAGGGCTTTAGGCTTGGACTGGGACCTACTGTTGGCCAATCAGTGAGAGTCAGAGTGATTTGGGTTTAAAGGCTTAGACAAGTAGTTCCATTGGAATCACCACAATCTGAGAGGAGTAGTAGCTGCTAAGCAGTAGGGATACATACAAAAAAAGGGCAAAAGTGTAGACCCTGCTCTCCAGAAGTTCACATGGTAATGGGGAGATAGCAAGCAAATAATTATGTACAAATAAGAGATACATTATAAATGGTAAGTACTTAGAGGAAAGGGACAAGCTAGGGGTGGAGGGGAAAGGGGGACCAGAAACATCTTCTTAGAAGGAGGGGCTTCAGTTGAACCTTGAAGGACATCAGGAGCCAGGAGTTAGGAAGGACACCATTCCAGGCATGGGGACCAGCCAGTGAAAAAACTGGCAGAAGGTGGATGGAGTATCAGTTGCAAAAAATGGCAAATAGGCCAGTGGTGCTAAATGCAAACTACAGATCCTTTATAACTGAGCAGATGGTCTTCCAGAGCTACCAGGTACTGAAAAATTGATTACCTTAAGGCTAACTTGGTGCTGAGCCTCTCTGAAGTTATTTAGCCTTCTCCTTGGACAACCGATATACTGTTTATCATCAGGTCATTGATTTCAGCCTAAGAGGAAACTTTGAGGCCACTTAGTTCACCTGCATCATTTTACAGATGAAAAATCCAGGGGTTGAGAAGAAAAGAGACTTGACCAAAGTCACACAGGTCATCATTGTACAGCCATGATTTAAACCCCAGACCTTCTGAATTCAAATCCAACACTATTTTTGCAACCCCATTATGACTCACCATTAAAGGCTATATACTTAGTTAAGCCATAGAATTCAGGGTCAGTTACATGTAAGCCATAGTGAGGCACCTGAAAAAGACTTTAGGGAAATCAGGAGAATTATCGTTATGATCTGAAAAACTCAATTATGTAGAAAGTTCTTTTTACAAAACAAAATAGATGATTAGACTCAATAGCCTCTGGATCCAACAAATTTATGATCTATTGGGTCTCTCATAAGGCCAAATACACAAGGAGTTCATTTTAAAAAAGGTGTTCTGCGGTATGAGAGGCAAAGGGAGACAGTGCAGAGTATGAAAGGAACTCACCTGAGCTCTCCCAAATTCTTCCTCAAACAACTTTAAAGTACTTCCTCAAAAAAAAAACATCTGGAGAAACAGAACCAACAAGGACAGGGTAAAAAATTTAAAAAACTTCAGGAAGCCAACAGCAGATCTTGGAGACTGGAGCAGACTCTGAGGCTTTCAG
Organism: Bettongia penicillata ogilbyi; assembly: GCA_023548195.1. NCBI lineage: Eukaryota > Metazoa > Chordata > Mammalia > Diprotodontia > Potoroidae > Bettongia > Bettongia penicillata. Next base: position 10,503,505 of record JAJHZJ010000090.1, read on the forward strand.
CCCACAGGTGGTATGCAGGTTGGACAACTGGTTAGAAGGAAATTATAGGGCACCTTTTGCACTGGATGCAGGACTCTGTTGCATTGTCCATATGTGGTTCCCATACCCAGAAGGAGGAGAAACAATGCACATTAGAGAATGTGGCAACTAAGGGATCAGGGATCCTGCTCACAGTGCTTCACAGACCAGAATGGAAGCCAGAAGAACAGTGACCACACCTCTCCTTAGATTATACCACCTTGGAGGAACTGAAAACTTAACATCTCCAGGACTAGTTCTGAAAACAGCAACACGGAAAACCCAAAGCTAGAGGCAGTGCCCCTTCCACCCCAGTAGCAGAACTCAATTTTAACACAGAGTTAAAGTCAAGAAATAGGCTAGAAAAATGGGCAAACAGCAACAACAACAAAAAGAAACTTAGCAAAAAAAAAGTTACTATGAGAACAGGGAAGATCAACACACAAACGTAGAGGACAATGTCAGCATACTTAGGTGTAAAGTTGTAACACGAATGTTATACCCATAGGAACCACCATATTTCCAGGGTAAATTTGTGAAATATAATAAGCTCTCTTCCTCAAAGGCAAAACCAAAATATTTATTTGGGACATCATTAGAATATCAGGAGGTAAGATTTAACAGGGTGTTTGTCAATAATCTGGAGAGCACCAACACCTTAAATCTTCTTTCTATCAGGTCTCCCCACAAAAACAAGTTCCCCTAGACAAATTCCTCCCTCTGCCCCACTCACAGCTTGCTTCTCTCTCTGATCTACCTGCTTTCATATTCTGTTTGTGCGCTCTCTCTCTCCTCTCTCCTCTGGCAAACTCTTCCCAGTCTGAACTTCATGTGACCACAGGCTCCATGCATTAGACTGATTAATGGGTGTGGAAGATCTTCTTATCCTATTAACATTATAAAAGCCTCAAGGAAAAATGTGAATTGATCTCAGGTCCCCCTAAAAAGACTTCCAAGAAAGCCCCAAAAGGATTTTTAAAACAAAACAAGAGAGGTAGAGGAAAATTTGGGAAAAGAAATGAGAATGATACAAGAAAATCATGAAAAGAGATTCAACAGCTTAGTAAAGCAGGCACAAAAACTCACTGAAAAGAAGTACATTTTAAAAAAGCAGAATTGACCAAATTGGTGGGGGGGGGGGGGAGGGAGAGGGGAAGGGAAGCTCACTAAAGAAAATAATTCCATTAAAATTAGAATTTGGCAAGTGGAAGCTCCACTTCATGAGACTCCATGAGACTCATTGGTATTTCTATGTATTACCAACAAAGTACAACAGCAAGAGATAGAAAGAGAAATTCCTTTTAAAAAACTGTAGACAATATAAAATACTTAGGAGGTTGCCTATCAAGACAAATCCAGGAACTATATCAACACAATTACAAAGTACTTTCCACCAAATAAAGTAAAATTTTAACATTTGAAAAAATATTAATTGCTCATTGATTGACCAAGTCAATATCCTAAAAAAGGCAATTCTGCCTAAATTAATTTACTTTTCAGTTCCACACCAATCAAACTACCAAAAAATTATTTTATGGAGTTAGAAAAAATAATAATGAAATTCATGTAGAAGAACAAAAGGTCAAGAATATCAATGGAATCAATTAAAATGTTAGGGAAGGTGGCTAGCATTATGATATCTCAACCTGTATTACAAAGTGATAATTATCAGAACAATCAGATACTGGCTAAGAAACAAAGTGGTGAATCAGTGGAATAGGTCAGGTATACAACACACAGTAATAAATAATCAAATACATTTGGCAAATGCAAAGACCCAAGTTTTAGGGACAAGGACTCATTTTCTGACAAAAATTTCTGGGAAACGTGGAGAGTAGTTTGACAAAAACAAGATAGAGAACAACATTTCACATCATATGCCATATGGTCAAGATAAGGCCAAAACGGGTTTTGGCATTTAGACATAAAGAATGATATCATCAGCAAATTAGGGAATTATTTACCTGACAGATCTACGGATAATGGAAGTATTTCTGACCAAACAATATATAAAGAAAACTACCAGATATAAAATAGATAATTTTGATTACATCAAATTAAAAAGGTTTTTCACAAACAAAAATAATGCAGCTAAGGAAAGTAGAAAATGGTGGGAGGAATTCATTGTAAGTTTCTCTGATAAAGGCCTCATTTCTCAAATATACAGAGAACGGAGTCAAATTCATAAGAATATGAATAATTTCCCAGCTGATAGTTAAAGGTAGTTTTCAGAAGAAAAACTCAAAGCTATTTATATTCATATGAAAAAATTCTCTAAATCATTATTGATTAGAGAAATGCAAATTAAAACAGCTCTGAGGTACTATCTCATGCCTATCAGATTTGCTAATTTGACAGAAAAGGAAAATGGCAAATCTTGGAGAAGATGTAGGAAAATTGGACACTAATGCACTGTTGGTGGAGTTATGGACTGATCTAACAATTTTAGAAAGCAATTTGGAACTATGTACAATGGCTCTAAAATTGTGCACACTCTTTGGCCAACAATATCACTACTAGGTCTTTATCCCAAAGAGAGCAAGAAAAAAAAGAAAGGACCTATATGTGCAAAAAAATTTATAGCAGTTCTTTTTGTGGTGGCAAAGAATTGGAAATTGAGGGGATGCCATCAACTGATGAATGACTAAACAAGTTGTGATATATGATTGTAATGGAATAGTACTGTGCTATAGCAAATGATGAGCAGGAAGTTTTCAGAAAAACCTAGAAAGATGTATATGAATTGTGGTAAAGTGAAATGAGAAGAATTAGTAGAACATCATACACTGTAGCAGCAATATTGTAAGGGTGATTAACTATGAATGACTTAGCTCTTCTTAGTAATACAAGGATCCAAGATCCAAAGGACTTACAATGCAAGATGTTATTCACCTCCAGAGAAGAAACTGATGGAATTTTAATGAAGATTGAAGAATATTTTTAAAACTTTTTATTGGCCTTGTTGCTTTTTCTGTCTGTAGTTTTCTCTCATAAAATGGCTAATATGGAAATTTTTTGCACAACTGTACATGTTACAACCTATATTAAACTGCTTGCCTTCTCAATATGGGGAAAGCAAAGGGAGAAAGGTAAAGAATTTGGAACTCAAGTTTAAAAAAATGAATGCTAAATTGTTTTTATGTGTAATTGTATTATTATATGTGTGTGTGTGTGTTAAATAAAAGAAATTTCTTTTCTCAGGAAATCTTTATTGGGCTGAATTTTTTTATGTACCTCCCTGTCATTTGGAAGAGTGTTATGAACCGGATTTGGTAATCCAAAATTTCTACACCTGGGTTTTGCAGGTGCTTGAGACAAACTTTCACTTTGCCAGAATCAGCTTGTGGGAGGCCCCAGAGGAATTCAAATGAGACATGCCAGCGTACATCCAAATGAAGCAGTCCATCCACAGAAAAGAATGGCTTTGCATTCAGAAATACTTTACTGGTGGATTCTCCCTTCTTTAGAGTAGGTTTGTGTTAAGAGGCTCTTAATATTTTATTAATAAATCCTTGTTCTCAGAGTCTTCCACAGTAGCTATGAAAATGATTCTTCTCATTTCATTTTTCAACAATTTATGTACATCTTTCTAGGTTTTTCTGAAAACATCCTGCTCATCATTTGTTATAGCGCAGTAGTATTCCATTACAATCATATATCACAACTTGTTTAGCCACTACCCAAAGATTTAAGCTGGGATTTCTTTTTTACAAAATTATTCTCTTTGAGGCTTTCCACTGAGAGAATCTGGATCACCACTGCTTTGACTATGAAATATTCTCTTTTTCAGTTCTCCTTTGAAATGTCAACTGTTGGTTATTGGAACCAAATGGATAGTGAAAGTAGACCAGCAAAAATGGTGGAGTAGTAGGAAGAGATGCAGCCCAGCTCCCCCTACACCTGTTGCTGCAAAGATCTAGAAAGATTGACAGATCGAAGAGCAATCAGGAAATCAAAAGAGATGATTCTTCTGGCCAAAGGTCATGACTTTTGCTCACAGGTAGGTGACCAGACCAAGAACTGTGGAACACAGCTTGGTGGGCAATGTCGTTGTTCTGACACCAGAGTCGATCTCCTCAGGTTCAGACGAGGGCTAGACCACTTGCTCTGTCTCTAAAGCTGCAGTCTTTCAGCTAGTCAAACTGGGCAATTTTTACCAGAGCTTCACCTTGGGGCAAGTCTATAGCTGTGTTGCCTAGAAACTAAACCAGAGTCTAGACTCTAAAAGGGCCAAAGAGTGACCAGAACATGATTTGTATTTGACTGCCAAGAGCTGATGAAAGTTTACTGCTCTCTGTTTTAAGCTACCCCTCTGATCATTGAATAATGCAGCACCAAAAACCCAGGGAAAGCAGTCACAGAGTTCTAGAGAATACAAATCAAGAGCAAGAAAGTGGTGACATTTCATCCAGAAGTGTATAGGACCACCTGACCTTAATACAAAGACCCAATCTGGGAATTAAGGTGGAAGTAGTAAGCAAACAAGCACTAATAAAAGACTTGCACTATAAAGAACATTATAGAACAAAGGGGCCCAAAATACAAACCCCAAAGGAAAAAACAACAAGCCTCAAAGAATATATTTTGGGCATAAATTCAACTAGAATTCTAAGAAGAAATTAAATAAGAATTTTTCAAAAAGTTGTGCAAAGATTTTATAAATGAAATGAGAGTGCAATAGGAAAAAATTGAAAAAATAAAGATAGATATGATCAAGAGACTTGAAAGAAGAATTAATAGCAATACAAGAGATACAAAAATCTTTTCCAGGCAACAGACTCCTTCAAAAATTAGAACAGAGGTGATAGAAGTTAATAATTCCATGAAACAGCAACAATAATATAAAACAAAATCAAAAGATTGGAAGTTACCCAGGAAATAGATAGAAGAGATAACTGAAGAATCATTGGTCTTCCTGGTAGCAATGAACAGAAAAAGAGATTCAATGTCATATCTCAAGAAATTATAAAAGAAAATTACCCAGAAACATTAAAATAAAAGGACAAAATGAAAGCAGGAAGAAGCAAATCATCATCTAAAAGCAAACAAACAAATGAAAAATCAGGCACATTGTTGCAAAAATCCAAAGCTTCCAAGTCAAAGAAAAAGTAGTGTGAACAGTCAAAAAAGAGTTCAAGTGCTGATGAACCACAATCAGGACCACAAAAGATATATTTAAGGACAAAATATATAGGCAAACAACCAAGAAAAACTTACCCAACAAAACTGAGTATAATCCAGCATGTTTTAAATATCAACCTCCTGGAAGGAGTATAGTAGAAGATAGTAGCTATTGTTTAGGTTTAATATGTTTAATCATTTTTAAGTTTTTGTAAATGTTCACTTGGGAGTTTTGTTTGTTTTTTGTTGTATTCTTAGCTTTTCTTTTGTATGGACTAGGCAAATAGTTGTTCTATACCTGATCTATATTGTATATCAAGTATCTTTGCATTCAGGGAGACACTAGAGATGTCAAAATCCACTTTAAGTGATTTTCCCTGTGCTTTGGTGGAGGTCTATATATTTTATAAGAAGGGAGGTTCTGACCTCTCTCTTTCAGGGTCAGGCTCCTACCACACATGAATCTGGTTCATGAACATGAGTCAAGAGCTCAGTGGAAAGCAGTTAAAACCCAAGGCTTCACTGGGAGAAGAAGCAGCTCTATGTTGTTACACATAAATGTATGTAAAAATGAACTTATACATACACACACTACCACATACCACACTACGCGTACTACAAAACTACCTTGAAGTTGTAAGCAGCATTTCCCAATAATTCTTGTCCCTTTTCATCTACAGCTGTAACCTCTGCTAGAAAAAAAGTTCTATACCTAAAATTGATTGGCTTTATCCAAGATTAAGAATTCCTGAAGTTGGGCTAGAACTGAATTATTCTGGCACTTGATACAATGAGATGAAATCTAGCCTCGTCTTGGAGGCTTTAAATTCCTTTATTTAGCACTTCTCTCTTAAGTGACAATTCCTTGCTTTCTATAGGCTTTTGAAGAATACTTTACTAACAGAGGCTGTGTAGTTCAGTTGGAAAAACACTGGATTTGGAGTCACTGGACTTGGATCATATCCCAGTTCTGTTCCTTAACTATCTAAATTGCCTTGGGCAAATCACTTAACTTTGCTCAGCCTTAGAGTCCTCCCCTATAAAATAGGGTAGTGGTGGACTATGCCTTCTATAAGGTCTCCCCCAATCTTAAATCTATTATCCTGAATGACCTCTGCCCACCCTTCCAACTCTAAGAGTAGTGACCCTAAAGTGGTAATTTATATCCTTTCATGTGATTGTTAATAATATTGCCACTTAAGTGATGCTGAGGCATCTACTTTCAGAGCAGCTGTTCAAATATTTATTAAATCACTTCATCTCAAGTCATACCATCATACTGTGCCCCAGTCACCCAGGGATTAGTCCTAATGGTATTTAATATTTTCCATGCAAAAACAAATGAAAAAAATTCATATAAATATTATATGGGAAAATGTACCATCAAGAAAACAAGTCTTCTATCCCTGGTCATCACATGTGTGGTCCGCTTACCTTTGGGAGTCAGTTTGGGGCATTAGAAAGCACAGTGGGAATGAGGAGAGTGGAGAATTAGGCCTGGTTCTGTCATTAACCAGTTGTGTCACTTCTCTGGGCTCCATTTCCTCACTGTAAAATAAGTAGTTTAGTCAATTATTAATAAGTAAGATTCCTTCCAGTGTTGACAGTGAATAGCCTTTATTTAATAATTTGTTTTAATGATGTTTATCAATACCATAATTTTATTAATACTTTTATAAATCATATCACATTTGTTTCTGAATATCCCTATTCTCTACGCAATAAGCCTTAGCTTGTAACACATTTAACAAACCATAACTCTCCAGCAAAATCTATTGACACATTGATTGTGTCTAATAGGATATGCAGCGTTCTACATCTATAATCCTCCCACCTCTTCAACAAAAGGGTACTTTTATATTCTCATCTCTTTCTCAGGGAACATGATTGGTCATTACAATTACATAATATTTGGTTTCATTTTTTTATTCTTTCCATTTACATCATTGTATAACCCTGGGAAAGTAACTGTTTTTTGTTATTGGGTGTGTCATTTTTATGATTTTATGTGCTTCATTATGAATCATTTCACATATTAATATTAGTTATAATATAATATTTATATATTACTTACATAGTAATAATATATTAATGTTGGTTATAATATAATATTAATACATCAATAATGATATCACTACTATATAAGTAATCTATAATTATGTAGGTTAACATATAATTATTTTATATCTCAATATAGAGTGATAATGTATGCAAACAGCCCCATCTAATTCCTTATATTTGTTCCTTCTTGTAGGGCAATAAAATTTCATTATATCCATGTACCACAATCTGTTTAGCCATTGCAATCAATGAACATGCACTTTATTTCCAGTCTGAGAGGCAGCTAGTGGTTCAGTGGATCGAAGGAGGGATCTGGAGTCAGGAGGACCTGAATTCAAATTCATCCTCAGACAATTATTAGCTGTGTGACCCTGGGCAAGTCATTTAACCTTTATTTTGTTCCCTCAACTCTAAAATGGGATAATAATAGCACCTGCCACAGAAGGTTATTATAAGAATCAAATGAGATAATATTTATAGCAAGTGGTTAGCATTGAGTGCTATCTAAATGCTTATTCCATCTCTCTTTCCTTTCTAACCATAGAAAGTTTTGTTATGAATATTTTGATACCATTAGACAGTTGTTATGGAGAAAGTAAAGATATGACTATAGCTAACCCAAAGTCAATAACTAAATGTTTTGTAATAAGCTTAAGGAGAGCCACCAAGTCAAAATCAATGTAGGAAAAATAACTGGAGTTAGGCATTGCTTTCTGCTAGGTAGATCACACCAAGAAGTGGATATGTGACAACAAAAAACAAATTCTTGAAATTAATAATAGTTTATGTCCTCCAAGAAATTCTCAGTGAGACTCCTGTACCTGGTCTTAATAGAGAAGAGACTGTGTGTGTGTGTGTGTGTGTGTGTGTGTGTGTGTGTGTGTGTGTGTGTGTGTGTGTGTGTGTATAGTCACATTCAATCAGGAGATATTGAGGAGAGTTTCTCATATTTCTAATGGGTGAGTCCAAGAGAGTTAAGTATTCTCTTAGGATCATCATAGAACCAGAGAAGACCTTTTTGTTGTCCAGCTGTGTCTGACTCTTCATGACCCCATGGGGTTTTCTTGGCAAAGATATGGAGTGGTTTGCCATTTCCTTCTCCAGATCATTTTACAGATGAGGAAACTGAGGCCAACAGTGTTAAGCGACTTGACCAGAGTCACACAGTTAGTTAAGGTCTGAAGTGGGATTTGAATTCAGGTCTTCCTGACATAAGACCCAGGGCTCTATCCAATGAACCACCTCACTGCCCCTAAACTCAATGGTGACTGTGTCTATTGTAATTTTTTTTCCTCTACAGCAACTAGCGCAATGGAAGTCTTAAACATGGTGAATACTCAATGCATGTGTGCATTCATCCTTCACTGCCGAAGAAGACCATGCCATCAGAGACATAATGACATGACTTGCTCTTGACTTTGTTTTGAGTGAGGGAGGGCTGTGCAGGTCACCAGCCTCACTTCCATATCCAACAAGATGACTGGAGATGACCCAGGATGAGGCAATTGGGGTTAAGTGACTTGCCTAAGGTCACACAGCTAGTGAGTGTCAAGTTTCTGAGGTGAGATTTGAACTCAGGTTCTCCTGATTCCTGCACTGGTGCTCTATCCACTGCACCACCTAGCTGCCCAGTACACTCAATAAATGTGAGTGATCGGATAACCACTGTGGTACTGGCTCTGGAATAAGGAGTTTAATAATTTTCAGTCATGTTCCACTCCTTCTGTCCCTATTTGGTGTTTTCTTGGCAAAGATACTGGAGTGGTTTGCCATTTCCTTCTCCAGATCATTTTACAGATGAGGAAACTGAGGCCAATAATGTTAAATGAGTTGCCCAGGGTCACATAGCTAGTAAATGTCTTAGGCTAGGTCCAAACCCAGGTTTTCCTAGCTCCTTCTATCTACTGCATCCCATAGCTATTATTATCATCACCATTTTCCAACTGAGGAACTGGAGGCAGAAAGAAGTTAAGTGACTTCCCCAGGGTCACACAGCTAGTAATTTTTTGGATTTGAACTCAGGTTTTCCTGACTCCAGAACCAGTACTCTATCCACTTTGTCACCTAGTTGCAGAGACTTTCTTATTTTCATATTATCAATTCCTAGCACACTGCCTTCTATGTAGAAGGTGCTCTAGGACTGAAATGAATAGTGCAAAGAGAGAGGAAGAAAGACCATCCAGCACAATCTCTTCATTTTACAAATGAGGAAACTGAGGCCCAAGACTTTCCTAAGCCCAAGGCTCTTTCTACTACTCTTTGGCTTCTCTTTACATCTAATTGGTCAATTCACATTTATTAAGCAATGACTTGACGACATATGTGGAATACTCACAAGACACTGGTCTCTGGTTGATTTTGTACTTTTCTCCTAGGAAGAATGTATCCCTTGGTTAGTTGGAGAGTAAGGTGTGAGATATTAGATTTGTTTTCATGAAAATGAGCAATTATTTTCAAGTCATACACACACACACACAAATGATCATCAGAGAATGTACTAAAATTTTATTTCAAATCAAGCCAACTGTTAGCATCTACAGAATAACAGAAAGCATCTTGTGTTGGGAGGATTTGTAACCAGTGGCCCCAGGATTAAAAAGAAGTTTTACTACTTACATTTCCCCTCCCTCTCTGACCCTCCATTTCCTCAAGGTACCTTTTAGCTCCAGATCCTGGGACAAATATTGGTGCATTTGTTGGACTGATTTTTTTTAATTAAAGAAATACTGAATGTTAAGGGAGCTTCAGTGGCCGAAGTAAAGAACCTTCAGATTACCCCACAATTTGACTTTACTTTCCTTCATTACAAACTAACCTTTAAAAGACTTTTGTTTAAAAAAAGTGAAGAAAACCTCAGATACAGACAATTGACTTGTTTCAGTATTTAGGAGAAAAAAAAATCTTATGTCCCATGGGAGCCCTGGGAATCTTGGGTAAGAAACAAATGAAAGCACAGAGAGAAAGAGCTGACTTTTTCCTTTCTCCCTCACTTCCTCACCTGGACAATAGACAGTAGAGACCTCCCTCTTTCTGGGTAGAAGTGCTGAGGACTTCAGTCCTGGGTTTCATCTGTCAGAGAAGATATTTATTAGAAGATTTTGTTCTTTAGGTAAAAGCAGAGGAAAGGAGGATTGTCCTACTAGTCAATTAATATGAGCCAGCAATTTCATCACCCACCAGCCTCTCCCCTCTGACTCTACTGGGTCCAAAGGGAAAGTGATCCTTGGGGCACAGTGTGGTATGGTGGAGAGGACACTGGATTTCAATGTAGCATATAGTACAATTGAAAGAGAACAGATTTGGATTAGAGAAGCTGGGTTCAAATACTGATAACCTCCTACAAGTTACTCAGCCTCTCTGATCTCATCTGTAAAGCACAGGGGTTAGACTTGATGATCTTAAAGTGGCCCTATGATTCAAGTCTTGGCTTGCTTCCAGTGCTGAAGCAGTTTTCATTTTTGAATCTCAGTTTCTGCATCTGTAAAATGGAATCACATTTTGTATTATTAACTTCAGGGTTCCAATAGGTTCCTATATGTCAATTGCTATGTAAATGTTGTCTATTGCCATGATGAATATGAGATGGAGAGGTAGTGTGTGTATTGGGGGTCTTGGGGTGGGGAAGAAGTAGCAGCCTTGAATCTTCTTAGGCACCTTTTCTATGAAGCCTTGACTGACCGGTGCCATCTGAACATGCATTTTCCCTTTCTGAACCCTGAAACCATTAGTGGTCTACACCATGTCATCTGGTATTTAATTATATTTACTATAGAATTTTTCTATGCCAGTATAGCCTGGCTGGCCTGACAGAGAGGGGATAAATATAATATGTACACTGAATAGGTAGAAGGGAATTTGAGGAGGGGGAGAACACTGATGGTGGGGAAGGGAGAGGTCAGGGAAACGATGGGGACAACAACTGACTGAGGAAGCTGCACCACAGGAGATTCTTGGAGGAAGATTCTGAAAAGTAGAGTCGAGCAGCAAGGGCATTCAAAGTCTTATGCAAATGAATGTATGGAAGTGTCCAGTTCATGGAACAGTTTGTAGTCTTGTTTGACTAGAAGGGGTGCGTGTGTGTGCGCAGAACATATGAATATGTGAAGGGATGCAGCAGTGGTAATAGCGGCAGCAGCAGTAATAACTGCAGTTTATGTGGCCAACATTTACAAAGCACTCTGCAGGCATTATTTCACTGAAACCTTCAAATAACCTTGTGAGATAAGTGCTCTTGATATTCTTGTTTTACAGATGAGAAAACTGAACAATCTCAAATAACCCTGAATAGTAGGTTGTAACAAGGTTGTCAAGGATCTCAAAATTCAGTTTAAAAGTGTTTGTAGTTTGTCCTCAAGGAACAGGGAGCTATTGAACTGTTAGGAAATGTTTCCTCATATTAAGCTAAAATCCGCCTTCTTATCAGTTCCATGTGTTGGTCCTGATTTTTCCTCCTAAAACTATTTTTTTAATGGACTAATCACTTATCTACATGATAAGCCTTCAAATTATTGACAGTATATCCCCAACCTGCCCACCCTTTTACCACACATGCACATGTATACACTCACTCACACACAAACTCATATATACACTCACTCATGTACATCTTCCTTTTCCAGATAGAACATCCCCAGTTCCTTCAAATATTCTTTGTAAGACATGGTTTGGAATACCTAGTCTCTCTGATTGTTTTCTCATACTATAGTGCTGAGTACACAGTATTTTCAGAGGAAAGAAGGAGGGAAGGAAGGAAGGAAGGAAGGAAGGAAGGAAGGAAGGAAGGAAGGAAGGAAGGAAGGAAGGAAGGAAGGAAGGAAGGAAGGAAGGAAGGAAGGAAAAAAGGAAAGGAAGGGAGCAGCAGAGGGAAGAAGGGAGGGAAGGGAAGAAGGATTAATTAATTCATTGATTGAAGACACCAAAGGAGCTGTTAATTTTGTAAGATAATGTTTATATTTGAGTTTTACAGCTTGCAAAAGGCTTTCTTTTATTTTTTCATTTAGCCTTCTTTTTGAAGGGCTCTCTGTCCAGTGAAATGGATGTTACCATTATGTCCATTTTACCAATGAGGAAAGCAGAGCCTCACGAAGTCACCACCTATCCAGGATGGCTTGCCTCTTTTCTCTCTAAGGCCTGATTTTAACCTAGGTCCTCCTGACTTCCAGTAAAACATTTGATTGCCTAGGCCTGCCTTGGGAAATAATAATAGTCCTCTCGTGTACCCCAACCTCTCTCAGTCTCAGACCAGAAAAGCACAGAGAACTCTTTGTTTTGGCGAACATCAAGGAAATACTTTCTCTAGGGATCCTAGAAATGTCTGGGGCAGGTGGCTCCTTAATTATAGAGGCATGAGTGAACCAGAAAAGCCGTGCTTATCAAAGAAACCCTCCTCTTGGAAAAGATATCATCACTGTGTGCTAGAGCCAGGCAGAAGGGCCTCCCAATCTGTATTTACCGCCTTTTCTCTTACCATATTCTGGGACTCCCATCTGATAAGAAGCCTTAGTGCTCAGCTAGTTTGCATGACCTTGACAATTTTCATTCAAAATATGCAAATAAAAGTGGAGGCTGGGAGGGGAGAATGGTTTGTAAGAAATGCTCTTTAAATATGTAATCAAATGAACCTATTAACTCCAAAAAAATGAGCTTTTGACTCATTCATCTCGTTTTGTCTTCCTTTCTCCAAGTCTATCCCCAGTCTCTCCAACTCCAGCAAGTAAGATAACATTAAATTACCAAAAAAAAAAAAAAATTTACTTAATTAGAAAGAAATAATAAAATTCATTTGGAAGAGCAAAAAGTCAAGAATCTCAAAGGAAATAATGAAAAGAAAAGGTAAAGAAAGGTGATTTAGCTATGCCAGATCTTAAACTATATTATAAGGCAGTAATTTTTAAAACTATCTGGCACTGGCTAAGAAATAGTAGAGTGGATCAATAAAATAGAGAAGACCTACAATTTATACCAGCAAAGAAACATAATAACCTTGTACTTGACAAATATAAAGGCCTAAGATTTTGGGATAAGAATTCATTATTTGGTAAAAATTATTGGGAAAACTGGAAATCAGTATGGCAGAAACTGGGCCTAGACCAATATCTTACACTATTTGTCAAGATAAGGTCAAAATGGATATATGACCTAGATGGAGAGAAAGATTATGAGAAAATTAGAAGAACATGGAACATATTACTTTTCAAATTTATGGATAGGCAAACAATTTATGAGGAAACAAGAGAGAGTGAGCAAAGTTAGGCATAAAATGGATCATTTCAATTATAGTAAATTAAAAAGAGATTCTACAAATAAAAACAAACATAGGCAAGATCAAAGGGAAAATAGAAAATTGGGGGAAAATTTTATAGACATTTTCTCAGATAAAGATCTCATATCTCAACTCTATAAAGAACTTTGTCAAATCTATAAGAATATGTGTCATTCCCCAATTGATAAATGGTTGAAGGACATGAACAGGAAGTTTTCCAATGAAGAAATGAAAATAATTTACAGTTGTATGAAAAAAATGCTCTAAATCGTTATGATTAGAGAAATGCAAATTAAAACAACTTTGAGGTATCATTTTACACCTACCAGACTGGCTAAAATGATTGAAGAGAAAAGTGATTAATGTTGGAGGGGATGTGGAAAAATTGGGACATTAATTCATTGTTGCTAGAATAGTAAACTGATCCAGTCATTTTGGAGAGCAATCTGGAATTATGCCCAAAGAATTATTAAACTGCCTATACCCTTTGGTCCAGCAATATCACTACTAGGTTTACTTCCAGATGATTAGGGAAAAAGGGAAAAAACCCATATGTTCTAAAATTATTTATAGCACTTCTCTTTATGGTGGCAAAGAACTGGAAATTGTAGGGATTCCCATCAACTGGGGAACGGTTGAACAAATTGTGGTATGTGATTGTGATGGAATACTACTGTGCTATAAGAAATGATGAGCTCAGCAATCTGAGTAAAATATGTAAAGATTTGCACAAAAAATGAAAAATGAATTGTTCAGAACCAAGAGAACATTGTATATACTAACAGCAATACTGTTTTAAGAACAACTTTGAGCAAATGAGTTATTTTGACTATTATAATACCCAAGTTAACTATAAAGGACATATGAAGAAGGACGCTGTCTGTATCCAGAGAAAAAACTGAGATATACAAGTGTGTATAGAATAATTTTACATATATATAGCTATTTATGTCTAATGGTGGCAATCTCTATGGCAGGATGTGGGGAGGGAAAAAAAGAAAAGAAATTTACGTGATAACTTTTTTGCATATTTAAAAGGAATAGCAAACTATGCATAGTAGATTCACAGTTTGATGCATAGTCATCTTTTTTTATCATACTTGTTACAGAAATGCTTATTTATTCTATAAATTAAAAATTAAATTAAATTTAAGAAGACAATATTACCCACATTTTGAAGAAGAGTTTATTGAGATCAAGTAAAGTATAATGACTTGCTGAGGGTCTCTATCCAGGTGGGTAGGGTAGGGTAAGTCTAGAAGTTACTATAAGGAAAAAGGAAGTGACTCTTGTGTCAGGAGAAACTGAGTTAAACTTCCATTTCTGATGCTCATTTCCCATGTTATCTTTTCTTTTTTTTTAATTTTGGAGGCATGGGGTTAAGTGACTCGCCCAGGGTCACACAGCTAGTGTCTGAGGCCAGATTGAACTCAGGTCTTTCTGCTCCAGGGCTGGTACTTCATCCACTGCACCCCTGGGTTGTCTCTTATCCATGTTACCTTAAACAACTTGCTTAACATCTCTGGCCCTCAGTGTCCTCATTTGTAAAAAAAGAGAGAGGTTGGACTGAATGGACATTCCTCCCTAGTCTAGATCTTCAATAAATAATAAATTTTAAAAATTGCCTTAAAATTTACAAAGCACTTTTCAAATGTTATCTCATTTTGTCCTCAGAGCAACATTGAGAGGTAGGTACTATTATCATCCTCATTTTAAAGATGAGGAGGAAAATTAGGCAGTCAGAGGTTAAGTGACTCATCCAGGGTCATACCACCTGAGTAAGCATCTGAGCCAGGTTTGGACTCAGATCTTCCTGATTCCAGATCCAGTCCTATATCTAGTGTGCCACCTCACTGCCTCCTCTCAGTTTATTCATCTGTAACATGGGATAATAACGGCACAGCACTTTGTAAACCTTAAAGCACTATACAAGTATTGGCTGGTTGTTACTGGTAGAGAGGTGAAGGACTAGGTGTAGAATGCTCCTTACAATATCAGACATGGTTAATTGTAATTAGCAAGGACAATAGTAATAGCTAACAGTTATATAGCACTTACTGTGTGCTACTAGTCACTGCGCTAAGCACTTTACAATTAGGATCTCATCTGATTCTCACAACAACCTTGGGAGATAGGTACACTATTACTATCTCCATTTTACAGATGAGGAAACTGAGGCAAATAGAAGTTAAGTGACTAATAGATCCATTTGCTATGATTACTCTTCATGGTTTCTGTGGAAAGTTCTTTGGGAATAAGGAAATATTTAGAAATGACTATGATGCAGGGAAAACATTTAAAAAAAATAATAGCCCCCTGTCCTGTGCCTTATCAGTCATCCATGTCAATGATCATGGTAGATTTAAGCCCGGATCATAAGTTGGGCTGTGTTGAATGAGGCTAGGTGCTTACAGGAAATGGCTTTTGTGTCCCTGCTGGCACCTGCACTGGGATGACAAGCGTGGTGTTTATACAGTAGCAGGGTCAGCCAGTCAGTGCATTATTACCCAGAGAAAATTAAACTGTGCAAATTTCATTGTTTGATTATTCCTTTAAAAACATAACATATGAAGTGGTAACAGGATACTGTGCTAAGTGAAGGTGCCTAATCCCCAGGGGCCTGAGGAATTTTGTAAAGCAGCTTCCTGTTTCCGGGCCTGATTTTTAGCTGGGCCTGCTAGGTGCTGGCCACTTTTTCCTAAACCCCAGACTTAACCCCTGCACTTGTGTCAGGTCTTAGTATAATACAATAGGACTGTTACTAGAGGTGTCTACCAATCAACAAGCAATAATCAATTGTCTAGGAAAAATCGGGCACAATTCTAGCCAATGGAGAAAGAGAAAAAAGAGAAAAATGAACCAACTTGACCTTTAGGATCTTATGATCTAGTGAATTGTCAGGTGTCTAACTTGGATGGCAGAAGGGGAGGAAAGGATCCTAGCTGATTCTTGACCCCAAAGGCTTTCTTTTACAGGTAAAAAAAGAAAAAAGAAAAAACATACCTCTCTAGTTCCACACAAAGGACATTCTCATTAATCAATCATGAAACACTGATGAATTGCTGACAATATGTCAGACAATGGGGCATACAAAAACAAAAATGAAACTGTCTCAGTCTTTAAGGATCTTGCACTCAGTTGAGGTGAGGAGATATTTAAATGTAAAAAGATTATATACAAAATAAATGTAAGGAGGTTTGGGAGGATCGGAGGCTATCAGGAAGGGTTTCATGGAGAATGTGGGGCTCAAACAGAGTCCTGAAGGTGCAGTCAGTCATTTGTGTTCAGCTCTGTGCTAGGTACTAGGAAACTCCAGGGGATGATACAGTCCAAAGGGGGTTGTGCTTTGGAATCTGTGGTTCAGAATCTAAAACCTACAGATTAGATCAGAAGATAGTTAAGATTGGCAGGGTCTGCTTCTTGGAGAAAGTAGGACATGTTTGAGAATAGGGAGAATTTGAGTAGACAGAGAGGAGAGGAGGAAGGTAAGGAGAACCATGTTAACGAAGTCATGGAAGGTTTGCACCAGGGATATTGACAGCACAAGAAGGAGACAAGTGGAGAGTTCACGTTGAGGAAATGTGGATGGAAAGGTAGACAGGAGCAAGATGGTGGAGGATCACGATTGCCAAGCTAAAGAGTTTATACTTTGATAGTTTCACAAGAATAAGACTTGGAGAGGACCGTGGAGAGAGCAGTCATCTAATATCTGACATTTAGATAGGGCTTTGAGATCTTCATAGATGCTTTATGCATTATCTCATTTAAATCTCTGGAACAAATAAAAAAAATGAGTCAGGTGCTAATCTTACCCCCAATTTACAAAGAAACTGAGGCTCAGAGAGATCAAATGTCTTGCTCATGGCCACACAGACCTAGAAAATGGCAAAGATAGAATTTGAACCCAGATTCTTTTCTCCAAAAACAATTCCCTTTTTATTCTTATTAGATGCCTTATTAGATGCCTTTTTATTCTTATTAGATGCCTATCCTACAGAGAATAGGAACTATTCTAGGTTCCTGAGTAGAGAATCATAGCATTATAGATTTAGAGCTGAAAGAGGCTTTAGAGCATCATTTCCAAGTGAGGAAGCTGAGGCAAAAGGAGGCTAAGTGACTTACACAGAATCACATAGCTTTCTGACTCCAAGTTAAACACTATCCACTATATCATGATAACTAGCACTCACAAAGTTCACAAAGGACTACATGTGTTAATTCATTTGATCCTTACAACAACCCTATGAGGTGAGTGCTATTATTATCCCCATTTTATAGATATGGAAACTGAGGCAAAATGAGGTTAAGTGATTTGCCCAGAGCCCCATAGCAAATTCATTCAAACTCATAGTTTCCTAGACTCCAAGTCCCAAGCTCTACCACTGTGCCCCCAACCTGCCTGTTTGGGGCAGCTAGGTGGTGCAGTGGATAGAGCACCAGTGCAGGAGACGGGAGGACCTGAATTCAAATCTCACCTCAGACACTTGACACTCACTAGCTGTGTGACCTTGGGCAAGTCACTTGACCCCAATTGCCTCATCCTGGGTCATCTCCAGTCATCCTGATGAATATCTGGTCACTGGATTCAGATGGCTCTGGAGGAGAAGTGAGGCTGGTGCCCTGCACAGCCCTCCCTCACTCCAAACAAAGTCAAGTGCAAGTCATTATTTCTCTGATGGCATGGTCTTCTTTGGCTACGAAGGATGAACACGCACATTTACCTGCCTGTTCAAAATAGTACAAATAGTCAGGCCTAATGAACTCTAAAGGGTTTTCTTGTGTCTAGGAGCACACTGGAGATGAAGAGGATGGCAATAAGTAGTGCTAAACATGTCCTCTACGTATTTGGAAATGTTGAAGTTCCTGAATATGTCATTTTTATATTGAGATGTTTATTTACAGATTGCAAAATTTCCTAGTTTCACAAGAAGAGACAAAGGATGAATATCTTAGTGAGTCACTTAATTGCTCTGGGCCTCAGTTTCCTCATCTGTAAAATGAGATGTCTGGACTAGACCATCTCTTAGGTCCCTTTCAGCTCTCAGGCTATGACCCTATGTACTAAACTCCATTCTCCACCTTAGCCCTGTTTTCTTTCTCTCTTCCCTTGGGCACTCAAGAGAGCTGTCCCCTCAGCTTCATGCTTATCAATTCACTTATTAATTCATTCAGCAGAAATGTGCCTATTGTGCTCTGAAAACTTCTTCAGGCAGTATAAATTTAATAACCAAAATAACTCTTGTTTCTGTAGAACCCTAAGGTTTACAAAGCCTTTTCATCTCAAGAAGCCCCTCCTCTCATTTTACATATGAGGCAACTGAGCTTTAAGGAGGTGGAGTCACTTGAAACTAGTGTCAGCATTAAGATTCGAGTCCTGACTATACGTCCAGTATTATTTCCCCTCCACTGGGTCAGCTCCTGTTTTCTCTCTATCCACTAAACAAAGAACAAGAGAAGATGAGCTAAAGCAATGAGAGAATTTGGGGTTGCACACAAATATTCCCTTGCAATTTGAGCGTCCCAAAGATTTCAGGCAGCGTTTTCTCCTCCTACTCCAGAGCTCTTTAAGAATTAGGTTCGGGGCTAGCTTCTCTAGGCTAGGTTAAAGTCAGTCTGAGCAAGAGGCTAAAGTCAACCAATTAATTAAAACATATTTATCAAGCTAGAGAAGGAGATGGCAAAGCACTCCAGTATCTTTGCCAAGAAAACCCCAAGTGGAATCACCAAGAGTCTGTTGTGGGGATTGGGTACTATTCTAGGGACTGGGGATATACAAAGACAAAAATGAGATAGCCTTTTGCCTTCAAGCAACTCCAATCTATAGTGGGAGAATATACATCATTTAAGCTTTTTTACAAAATGAAGATGAGGGAGCTTTGGGAGGAGGGCACTAGTAAGACAGCCTCAGCAGAACCTTCAGACTGTGATGAGCCAATGCTGATTTAGGCTCAGGCTTCTCCCTGACCCTGAATTCAGGATCCAGTACAGATGAGGGACCACTCCTCTCTTAGCATAGGCTGTTGCATTTCTGTAAATGTACCTTGTGTTCCTTGACTACTCCCTCTCTTCAGGTCTCTCAGGGAGAGTCAAAAAAGGTCAAAAAAGCAAAGCTTGGAACAATTAAGTAGAAAATCTGACAATAAAAGTCTGGGCTTCAAATAAGTGTTTTCTCTGAGGGCTAATCTTTTTAAAATAAATCTCTAGCCTAAAGAATTCCCAGAATGCAATCTGGCTAATGATTGGCTAATGACCATGGATGCCAGAAATGAAGAGGGATCACGTATTCACCTGGAGGAGAAAAAGCTCAGTCAATGACTTCTGAGTTCCCAAGTTTGCCTGTCTACCTCTCCCCGATTGAAATTGTCCGCTTCTTGGAGATATGTCTTCCACCATGTCCCTGGACACTGTCAACCATTTACCAAAAGCTTGGTCCAAAGAAACAAACAGAATCAGTTTTCCATTTAACCAAAGGTTTGTCCAAAGAACAAACAGAATGGGGTTCCCCCTCACCAAAGATTTATTCAAGAACAAATAGAATGAATGTGGTTCACCTTACCAAAGGTTTGAACAAGGAACAAACAGAATAAGGCTGTAGAGGTGCTATAATGTGCTTATTTATTCTCAAGTCAGAGAACCAATCATGGTGGAGTCAGAAAATAATTCTGAATTCAGAGGTAAACAAGGAGGCTCTTTATACATTTAGATCAATTCCAACTCGGGATGCCTATGTCAACCAAAATTATAGTCTCCATATATGTTAACCATAATAAGAGAAGGAAATTTCTTAATAGGACTATTAATATGCAATAAAATAAGAGAATGTCAAGATGTCAATTGAAATTACAGATCCACGATGTCTGTGTTTCTTGTATCACTAATAAGACATAATATAACATAAGAAAACACAATAAAAGGCGGAGCCAAGATGGCGGAGTAGAAGGACGCACATTCACGAGCTCCAAGCCCACAACCCATGGAATTGAGGTAAACGGAGATCCCCATAAATTCTGAATCTCTGCAGGGGGTGCACAAACATAGGGGAAGAGACTTCCGTTCCACTGAACCCTGGAGAGCCGTCCCCGGGGTCCATCGCACCCTAGAAAGCGGACCCCACCCCCACCCCTGGCCGCGACCCAGAGAAGCTGACCCGAGCAGACTTCTGAGAGGAAAGCTCCGGGAGAAGCTCCAGCAGCCGGGAAAGTCCCTCTGCCCACAGAAGCTAAAGGTCAGTAAGAAGCCTGCGCTAGGGGAGGGGAGCGGGCCCCCTCGGGAGGAAGCGGCTGCGGCAGAGACGGGGGCAGGAAGCGGCGGAGGCAGAGGCGTGGGCGGGCGGCTGAGGCGGCAACGGCCCGGGACTCAGGAATCCCCCAGCAGCAGGCAGGATCTTCAATACTGAAGGTCTTTCCAACCTGAGGGAGCCGAGCAGGAGAAACGGCCCTGCCCCCACCCTGCTCTACTGCTGAACGCCTCTGAATAAAACCCCAAGGGAGCTGAGCACAGCAGGCGGGGCCCCCCACCCCGCCCCCACATGCTCCGTTCCTGAAAGTCTCTTCAGAAAGCCCCTGAGGGCCCAATTTAGGAGGCGGCCCTGCCCCCACCCTGCGCCAGATCTAAAGTTTGCCGCGGGAAAGCGCATTTGAATCTCAGAGGCCAAGGACTAGCTGGGCGGATCCAGGCGGAGGTGGAAAGGAATCTCAGAAGTCAAGTAACTGGCTGGGAAAATGCCTAGAAAGGGGAAGAAAAATAAGACTTTGGAGAGTTTTTTCCAACAAATGCAAATGATCCCGACCTTCGGATCTGATGGGGAGGACGAGGACGTATTTTTCCCATCAGGGAAAGATGTGGAGGGCGGGGCCTCAGTACCCCAGACACCCCAGGGGGGTGTTGGGTGGGCTCAGGCCTTGGAAGAGCTTAAAAAGGATTTTGAAAAGCAAGTTAGACAGGTGGAGGAAAAACTGGGAAGAGAAATGACAAAGATGCAAGTAGAGTATGAAAAAAAGGTCAATATCTTGGTAAAGGAAACCCAAAAAAATGCTGAGGAAATTAACACCTTGAAAAATAGGCTCACTCAATTGGCAAAAGAGGTTCAAAAAGCCAATGAGGAGAAGAATGCATTCAAAAGCAGAATGAGCCAAATGGAAAAAGAGGCTCAAAAGCTCACTGAATTTAATAGTTCTCTCAAAATTAGAATGGAACAGATGGAGTCTAATGACTTTATGAGAAACCAAGAAATCACCAAACAAAACCAAAAGAACGATAAAATGGAAGAGAATGTGAAATATCTTATGGGAAAAACAACTGACCTGGAAAATAGATCAAGGAGAGACAACTTAAAAATTATGGGACTACCTGAAAGCCATGATCAAAAAAAGAGCCTAGACATCGTCTTGCATGAAATTATCAAGGAAAACTGCCCTGACATTCTAGGGCCAGAGGGCAAAATAAGTATTGAAAGAATCCATCGATCACCACCTGAAAGAGATCCAAAAAGAGAAACTCCTAGGAACATTGTGGCCAAATTCCAGAACTCCCAGCTCAAGGAAAAAATCTTGCAAGCAGCCAGAAACAAACAATTCCAGTACTGTGGAAATACAATCAGGATAACCCAAGATCTAGCAGCTTCTACATTAAGGGATCGAAGGGCATGGAATAGGATATTCCAGAAGGCAAAGGAACTAGGACTGAAACCAAGAATCACCTACCCAGCTAAACTGAGTATAATACTTCAAGGGAAAATATGGTCTTTCAATGAAACAGAGGACTTTCAATCATTCTTAATGAAAAGACCAGAGCTGAAAAGAAAATTTGACTTTCAAACACAAGAATGAGAGGAAGCATGCAAAAGTAAACAGCAAAGAGAAGTATTAAGGGACTTACCAGAAATGAACTGTTTGCATTCATACAGGGAAGGACAATATTTCTAACTCTTAAAACTTTTCAGTATCTGGGTGGTTGGTGGGACCACACATACACATGTACACGCATGCACACACATACACACATGCATTCACATGCAGAGACAGAGAGCACAGATTGAACTGAATAGGATGGGACCATACCTTAAAAGAAATTAAGGTAAATGGTGAGAGAGAAATGTAGTGAGAGGAAAGAGGGGGAAATGGAAGGGGGTAACTATATGTCATTTAAGAGGCAAGTAGGAGATGTTTTTAGTGGAGGGAAAACGAGGAGAGCTGAGGGAAAAAAACAAACAAACAAACAAACAAAAGTCTACCCTCATCACATTTGACTAAACAAAGGAGTGAAATGCACACTCATTTTGGTATGAAAACCTATCTTACAGTATAAGAAAGCGGGGGAGGAGATATTGGGGGGGGGATGATGGAAGGGAGGGCAAAGGGAGGAGGGAGTAATTGAAAGTCAACACTTGGGGAGGGACAGGATCAAAGAGAAACAATGAGGGGCAGGTTAGGAGGGATGGCAATTCAGTTAGTCTTACATAACACGACTATCAGGAAGGTCATTTGCAAAGCTACACAGATATGGCCTATAATGAATTGCCTGCCGTACCAAAGGGAATGGGTGGGGAGGGAGGGATGGGGAGAATTTGGAACTCAAAGTTTTAGGAACAATTGTTTAGTATTGTTTTTGCAACTAGGAAAGAAGACATACAGTTAATGAGGAATAGAAAGTCATCTGGACCTACAGGAGAAAAGAGAAGATGGAGACAAGAGAAGGGAGGGATGACAGAAGAGAGGACAGATTGGAGATAGGGAAAATTGGATTGCTTGGGGTATTGGGGTGGGTGGGGGGAGGGGAGAAAAGGGGAGAAAATTTGGAACCCAAAAATTTGTGAAAATGAATGTAAAAAGCTAAATAAATAAATAAATAAATAAAAAAAAAAAAAAAAAAAAAAAAAAAAGAAAACACAATAAAAGCCCCATTACTCAAGACAGTGTCCAGTTCAAGACATGTTGTCCTTGACAGTCATAAATAGAAGAATGCTACTAGTCAGCTTTTTCTGGCATTGTGGTTGCTGACAAAAGAAGAGGGATTTGGGGTTCACTTAGAGAAAAAAGTAAAGCATGCCCATTACACCAGAGCATGCCAAGTATTATGGTAGGATAAGCTCAGAGTGAGCCAAAATATCTCTCCTGATTGGCCAATCCAAGTTTTAGGCTTTTCTCAGGTCTTGGGGGTTCAAAATGGTTTGGGGAGGGGTTCACACCACTCATCCCAATTTTTGCCTTGCTGTTCTCAGATTCTGCCTCCGGGATCCTTTCCTGTTCTGCAGGAGGAGTTCTTGAACATCTAGCTTTCTTTCAAAGAGAAAAAGTGAAAGTGACGTTCTGCCAGGGGGTGAAATTAACAGAGGTGGGACAATCACTAGTGGAAAGCCTTGGATTAAAACATTCTCTGGGGCCAGGCTCTTATGGTGCTCAGCCACTCCTCACTGACTGCCCGACTTTTGACTTTTAGTTTGATTGCTTCTCCCCAAATCTCCAGGTGTTTTGTCAAATTTTGGTAATAAAGTCAAAATTTATGAGGACAGAAATATTGAGAAAAGCCTATCTTTCACTTCTTGGCCCCCATCCTCATCCTCAGGATTCTCTTGGAGCCTGAACAGTATCTTCCCAGAAATCATCAAGGTTCTGAGGTCCTAGATCCAGAGGGCAAAATAGTCATAGAAAGAATCCGCTATCACTTCCCTAAAGAAATCCCAAATTGAAAACACCAAACAATATTGTTACCAAATTATCAGAACTATCAAGTCAAGGACATCAGATCAAGGCCAGTGGCCAAAAAGAAATTATTTAAATGTCAAGGGACTCTAATCAAGATCACATCAGATCTTACAAATTCTAAATGAAAAGATCAGAGGGATTGAAATAAGATATTGCAGAAGGCAATGGAGGTTGGACTGCAAGCAAGGATCAATTACCAAACAAAATTGAGCATAACCTTTCAGGCAAGGAGATAGACATTCAATGAAGTAAGGGATTTCCTGACCTTCCTTACGAAAAGGCCAGAGCTCAATAGAAAATTTCATTTTCAAATACAAGACTCAAGAGAGACGTAAAAAGATAAGAAGAGTAAAGAAAAAGAAAACTTGTTATTTAGTATGGACAAACTATTTACATCCCTATATGGGCATTGTCTCCCTCTAAATGAGTACCAGAAAAGGCCAATCTAAAAAAGGCCAAGGTCTCCCAGTGCATCCTGGGTCATCTCTAGTCATCCTGATGAATATCTGGTCACTGGATTCATATGGCTCTATAGGAGAGAGTGAGGCTGGTGACCTGCACAGCCCTCCCTCACTCAAAACAAAGTCAAGTGCAAGTCATGTCATCATTTCTCTGTTGTCATGGTCTTCTTTGAAAATGAAGGATGAACACAGACAGACAAAAAGGACCACATCTTCATCCAGTATTCTCTTGGATAGAAAAGATTCCCCTTGTCGAAAGTCAATGGGGCACTAAATATATGTATATATGTATAAATATATGTATATATATCAGCACTTTTATGATAGCAAAGAATTGGAAACAAAGTAGATGCCCATAAATTGGAGACTGACTAAACAAAATTATAGCGTATGAATATGACAGAATATGACTGTACTATAAGAAATGATAAATATGATGAATTCAGAGAAGCATGGGATGACTTACTTGAACTGATGTCTAGTGAAGTAGGCAGAACCAAGAACTCAATATGTATAATGGCTACAACAATGTAAATAGAACAATCATGTATAAAAAAAATCAAAAGTGAATATTGCAAACTATAAAGATCAAATATAACCTAAAAGAACAAAATTGAGAGCACACTCCCACTCCATCTTTATGCAAGGTTGGAGGTCCATGTTGTATATTACACTGTTTTTTTAGTTTTTCAATATATTAATTGGTTGTGCTGATTTTTTTTCCATTTCTTTTTTTTCTTTGTCATTCTATTATGAGGAAAACTATGACAGAAAAAGCAAAAGACAGAAATAAATATTTTCCTTTTTCATTTTAAATAATATTTTATTTTCCCCCAATTGGCATGTAAAAACAATTTTTAATATTCATTTTTTTAAAGTTTTTTTTTAACTTCCAAATTCTTTCTCATCTTCCTTCCCTTCTCTCCACCTCCCTGGGACAGCAAATAATTTGATATTGGTTATACATGTGCAATCATGTAAGACATTTTCAATTAGTTATTTTGTGCAAAAAAACCTCAAACAAGAAAGGGAAGAAGGAAGGAAGGAAGGAAGGAAGGAAGGAAGGAAGGAAGGAAGGAAGGAAGGAAGGAAGGAAGGAAGGAAGGAAGGAAGGAAGGAAGGAAGGAAGGAAGGAAGGAGAAAGGAAGGAAGAAAAAGAAAGGAAAAAAGAAGGACGCAAGGAAGGAAAATAAAAATAATATGATTTGATCTGTAAAAGATCAGATCTTTTTTGATTATATAAATTATATAAAACTTTAAAAAAAAAAAAAAGAAAGTACTTAGAACCTGTCTTTATTGAGATCCTTGCAGGGAAGGGCAAGTGATAATGCAATGATAATCCTAAGCCATTAGGAAAAGAGTAACTACCCTTCCTCTAGACTAGACTTTGGTTCATCCTTCCTTTATCACTTTCTAGTTGTGTGATTTTGGGCAAGACCCTTAAATGAGGGGAGAGGGCTCACTTTCCTCATTTATATGAAGAGCACAGTTTCAAATCCTCTGTCCCTCAGGGAAGTCCTGTCCAAAACTTGAGCCGTCTCACCTATAGGATCATAGATTGAAACCTAGAAAGGACTACAGATGTCATCTAGTCCTGTGGTTCTTAACCTGGAGTTGGTAAGTTTGGTTTTTAAAAATATTTTCATCAATGTATTTCAATGTGTGTTTTTGTTTGATGCATTTGAAAATACTGTTCTCCAGATTGCCAGAGGAGTCCACGACACAGAAAAGGCAAAGAACTCCTGATTCTTGTCCAAGCTCTTCATTTTGCATAAGGGAAAGCCCAGACCCAGAGTGGTAAAGTGATCTCAAGGTCATTCAGGTGTTAAATAAGAGAGCACTCTTTCTGCTGCCTTTCAGTAATAATAGAGGTAAAAAAATAACCCAGTCTATCTGCCACAAGGTAGGGGGCTGACTCAGATGATTGCCTTATGTTCCTTTCAGTTTGAAGTTCCACGATGGTATTGTTTCCACTCAATCTAGGGGTAAGGTAGCGACACAAGTGTTTCAGGCATTCTCCACAATTACATTGAATAACTCATTTTGGCCCTGTGGACTATGAAATCATTGACTTGAGTTATTAGTGGACTGCAGACCCATCTCCAGGCTGAGTAGGAGCTGGCATAGAGAGTCAGGGAGGTTCTCAGGGATGAGCTTTCCAGTACAGTGAGTCCCCAGGGCTATGGTCCCCTCCCCTCTAACTCACACACACACCCCATTATATAGAGCAAGAGTGAGGCCTCTGAGGTTGTTAGACAGCTCAAATGATTAAAAAGCTGTTCTTTCATTTTCTTATACTGACCTGAATTCTAACTTCCACTCACTGATCCAAGTCCTCTTCTGTGGGTCTATGGGAATAAATAAAATTTGTGTTTTACTTAGGAATCATAAATTTAGAACTAGAAGGGACCTTGGAGGTCATGAAATTTACCTTCCTCTCCACCACCACCCTCAATTTTACAAGTGAGGTACCTCAGAGGTTCACAAACACCACTGAAATATGATTTGAACTCAGGTCTTCATGACTCTAAGTCCAGTGATCTAACCATAGGCAACGCTACCTATAAATGAAATGACAAAACTTCAAATATTTGAAGTCACCAATTACGCCTTCCCTAAGCCTGGTCTTCCCCAGGGTAGTTGTCAGAACTTGGACACTTGCTGGTTGTGTGACCCTGGGCAAGTCACTTAATCTCCATTTGACTCAATTTCTTATCTGTAAAATGACATAATAATGACATCCACCTCCCAGGATTGTTGTGAGGAGATAATTGTAAAGTGCTCAGCACAGTGCTTGGCACATAGTAAATGCTATATGAATCTTAAGTTTTATTGTTATTATCATTATTTTTTCTACCATTCTTTTCAGTTCCAAGAGCCTGGGAAATTCTTCAACAGGAATTTATGAAGTTCCTACCACGTTCTCTAGGCATGGTGTTAGATGCTAGAGACCAAAATAAACACATTCCCTGACCTCAAGGAGCTTATATTCTATTAGGACCTTCTACTCTATGATAGTCCTAGCTATGTTCAAGTCTCCAGTCACACAGTGGAAGTTGGCTGAAGGACAGTTGTTAACTAATTCATCTGGAACTGAATTAATAAACTCCCTTGAAAAAGTTTTATTGGGAAGGACAGGAGGAAGGAATACAACAGGGAAGACTTTTCTCAACTTTTGATGGCAACGCTCATTTTTTAAGCCTCTCCTGATGCCCTGGCTCGGAGCCACCACAAACATCCCCATGTCTATCAATGAACCAATGTCCCCTGTCCCTCTTGCCTGAGGAATAGCTGCATGCTTCTTCCACCCTGGAAAAACAAACTTTTATATGGAAAGTGTGGTTTTAATTTTTTAGAACACCATCTAGAATAGCAGCAATCATAGTACTATACTGTGGGTTTTGGCCGTGGGCCATTCTGGGAGCCTTGGGTTGTTTTTGGGTCAGTGTTCTACATTAATTCCAAGAAAAGCCTTTCTGAATGACATCACTTTATTTTACTTTTTCACAATCAGCAACAAAGGAAGATGACGGATACTTTGGTTGTTGGGTTCCAGGTTGGCTTGGACCTAGAAGTTATAACCACAATAGCTTAGGGGGTCTTCCACCTTGGAGGAGCCAAGGTTGCTCTGCCAATTGAGAAACCAATTATGCCCAGTGGGAAATCAATGGGAAACTTGGCCTTGGACACCCTGAGCTGTGATCATGAGCACTAAAGATTCACAAATGTACAGGAAGGCCCACAGGGCACAAAGACAATTCCTCCTGTAACTTATGCCTAAGCCAATTTCATGGAGGCTTGCCTAGGGGACATGAGGGGTGTGTGTGTGTGTGTGTGTGTGTGTGTGTGTGTGTGTGTGTGTGTGTGTGTACTGGGAGTCACTTGGGGGCATTCTTTTCCTAGATTCTTATCACTTTGGACATCTTTGGAAACCCTGGGAGAGGACCAGTATAGTGCAGTGTAGACAGGTGGGCATGCTTTGCACAATGCCTAGTCTGTATGTAGCAAGATGCTCAGTAGATATCTATCTATTGATTTACTGATGTTTGGGGTATGAATTGAGCTTTCTCTCTCATGGCTTCCTGGCATTAAAGGCACCTGTTCATCTGGTTCTCCATTCAAAGAATTCACTTTGCCCAACAATGAAATATGTCTTCCTTTAATCTTTCTCCTATAAACTTCCACTCATACTTGGAACAGATTCCTAATAAAAAAGTCAAGGTGGTGTATGAAGGAGGAAGAGAATGGATTGGTGATTCATCGTTGTCAGTACTGTGCATCTGTCTCCTCAATGTCGTTGTATGGTCATCACAGTTGTGTCTGACTCTTCCCGACCCCATTTAGGACATTCTCAGCAAAGTTACTGGAGTTTTGTCATTTTCTTCTCCAGATCATTTTATAGAGGAGGAAATTGAGGCAAACAGGGTTTACCCAGCTACTAAGTATCTGAGGTCATATTTGAACACATAGATGAGTCTTCCTGACTCCAGACCCAGCATTTGTCTCCTCATTGCTCAAAGATTCCTCTGTGTCTCTTACTTGTAGGGCCAAGTAGTACCCATTCATCATAATATAGCCTCCTTAGCGGAGGCTGGTGAACCTGGAACTACATATGGTTCATTGTATGAAGGTTTCTAACTGACTCTCCTTTTCCTCAAAGTAGGCTGGACCATGTTTTACCCACAGACTGTGAGGTGCTTGTTTTTGCAGAAAAAACACTGGATTTGCTTTGGGAGGACCTGTATTCAAATGCCTACCCTGTCACTTATTAGTTGTATGCCCTTGGGCAAACTGTTTAAGCTCATTGGCCTCAGTTTTCACATCCATAAAATGGGAGGGAGGGCGGCGCTGAACTAGATGACTTCTGAGGCTCCTTCCAAATCTGAGTCTAGGCTCATGCGAATGAGATGGCTCAGTTTTTTCACTGGTCTTCATTAAGGGATGTAGTGTTTAAAGCTAGGCTCTTGTCATCATCATTATTATAATAACTGACATTGACAGTGCTTTAAAGTTCTAAAATTCTTTACATACATTATCTCACCTGAGCCATAGAAAAACCCATGAGTTAGTTGGGATGGATAGGATGGTGTCCATTTTAGAGATGGTAAAATTGAGTCTCATGAAGTACCTTGCCTAAGGTCGCACAGCTAGTGAGTTTGACAGGTGAGATTTGAGCCCAGGATTTCCTAAATACAGGTCCAACAATCTGTCCCTCATACACTGGAGACTAGGAAGGGTTGCCTGCCCAGTTGTAACTTTCTAACCATGTGCCTTGCCTCATTACTTTGCCTCCAGCTGAGATTAGACCATTAGTTTACTCATAAACAGGTGGCACACTCCACCTGAGCAGGTATGGCCATTCTGTATGTAACTCACAGATAAGAGAGTAATTTTTAAGCCATAGCTCTGAATATTACTTTCCGGGCCCAGTGCCACCTTGGTCCCAACCAGATTTTAAGGCTGCCATTATAAATCAGCTTCATTCTGTCCTTTAAAAACAAACACATTTATACTAAAACCTTGGAGGAGGGAGGTGGTAATTGGGAGTATTTCTATATTCAAGGAATCCTTTGTCTGGGAGGTCAGAGGTCATACAGGCCATTTCCCACAAACTCACATGTACTGCAGTCTGCACATGGGCATTACACTACCATCATCGAAAGGCTGAGGTTTTGTCATCCAGATGCTCCAAGATCTCAGGTGAGTCCCAGGGGATGGGTATCAGAGTTGTTGTCCTCTCTCTCCAGGTACCCCAGGGCATCTCCCAGCACACCAGAACTCCCACAGTTTTAGCCCTCCTTCTTATTCTTCATCCAGTGTCTCTTTTTTTTTCTTCCTTTAAAGAATAATAATGAATCACCTACTCTTTTGTATTTCCTCTAATATTATGCAACTTGGCCTTTTCAGTATCCTCTCCACTCTAATAAAAATGAAGCATTTATCTGGATGAATTGAGACAAACAGATGAAACAATCCTCACCTGGACTGTGCTGCTGGCTGCCCACCAGCACAAATAATACCAATACTACTAATAATTGTAGCT
The DNA here is from genome assembly GCA_023548195.1 of Bettongia penicillata ogilbyi. Classification (NCBI taxonomy): domain Eukaryota; kingdom Metazoa; phylum Chordata; class Mammalia; order Diprotodontia; family Potoroidae; genus Bettongia; species Bettongia penicillata. Next base: position 10,534,174 of record JAJHZJ010000090.1, read on the forward strand.
AGTGTGCTTAAGTTTGCCCAAAGAAGTTTCCCATCCCATCCCCCCACTACTGTGATCAGAAGAGGGTGTGAAATTCCAAGGATAAGGTCAATCCTCAGATAATGAATGCACCTCTTTTATCCTGAGTCCCCTGTTGTCCTACTGATTTATGGCTTTGTCCTGGCACTAGTGATATCCCCAGGCAAGGTGTGAACTTGTTTTCTCCCAGGTGCTGGTTGCTACATTGACACCCCACTGATGGTGAAGTCCATGATTAGTTCATCTAGCAGGGCCTGGAGTCAGGTAGACTCATCTTCCTAAGTTCAAATCTGATCTCAGACACTTACTAGTTGTGTGACCCTGGTCAAGTCACTTAACCTTGTTTGCCTAAGTTTCCTCATCTGTAAAATGAGCTGGAGAAGGATATGGCAAACCACTGTAGTATCTCTGCCAAGAAAGCCTCAAACGGAATTGGACATGACTGAAACCTGACTGAACAACAATATTCTCTGACTTTGACTCAAAGTCTGTTGCTTTTTTCCACCATGATCCATGTCTCTTTTCCCTTAATGTATACTCGCTGCTCTGGTTTCTTTATTACTATATGCATCCTCTATCTCTACTCTGCCCTATGCTGCCACTCCATAAAAATCTGCTTCCCCTAGAAATCTGAGGCAGAAATCAAGTTGGGGCTTTATTACCACTAAGAAGCTTGGAGTAGGACTGGCCTCAAATGTTATCTTCCACCCAAAGATTGATCAAGAAAATTCCTAGGTTTATTTGTTGCTGTTGCTCAGTCATTTCAGTCATATCTCACTCTTTGTGACCCCATTTGGGGTTTTCTTGGCAAAGATATTGGAGTGGTTTGTCATTTCCTTCTTCAGTTCATTTGACAGATGAAGAAACTGAGGCAAACAAGGTTAAGTGACTTACCCAGGGTCACACAGCTAGTTAAGTGTCTGAGGATAGATTTGAACTCAGGAAGATGAGTCTTCCTGACTCCAGATCCAGCACTCTATCCACTGTGCCACCTAGTTGTCTAGATTTATGGCTAGGATCAAATGAGAAGAAAAGGAAAAGTAATGGATATATATTGGGAAGTAAACACTGTCATGTGATTATGAGAGCCGATGATCACTGTTGCCAATATGATTCAATGCAATGCACTTCTCCCTTGGAGAGATGCCACAGGTAGGTTATTTAGTCAGTATTACTGAATCCACAAAAAACCAGAACTCACAAAAGTTTTGCACTTGGGAGTATCCTCACTAAGAGACATACCCTCATCTTTGAGGGCATTTCCCAAAATACCTATTATTGACTCTTGGCTAGAGCTTCAATCACTGTCAGATTGAATTAGCTCACAAATAGAAGGGGAGGGAGTTTATTCCCATTTCACAGTTGAGGAAACTGAGGCAGGCAGTGGTTAAAGAACACACCTAGAGTCATGCAGCTGAGAAGTATCTGAGGCTGGGTTTGAATCCAAGTCTTCCTGACTCCAGGTCCAGTGCTCTACCCACTGGGCTACCTAACTGCCTGAGGTTATTGGAAGCTTGACACTGGGCCTGTACTTATTATATCACCTCATCTTTGTAGCTCCATTCTTAGCTAGGGTTGATTTTTTCATATGGGTAAAACTCTTTTTCCTGGCACTCAAGGCCCTCTATAAATTAGTGCCCTCCTATGCTTCCAGTATCATCTCACACACATGACTTCCTTTGGTGTATGCTATGCTCCAGTCAAACTGTATTACCTTGCATTTTGAGCACACCCCGCACCTCTTTTTCTTTGCTTAGGCTGTTGCCCATTTTTGGAATTCAGGTACGCCCTTCCTCCTCACCTGATGAATTCCCACTCAGTCTTTAAAACCCAACTCTGAGTTGGCCATTTTCTCTAGGAAGCCCTCCCAGACCTCACACAACACTTTGTTTTGCAACTCCCCAATGTGCTTATCCTATGATACCATATACCATATATCATATCATATATCATACCATATCATATCATATCATTGCCATCTGAATAAATAAATGAAAAAACATGATTCAAGTGCTTGCAGTGTACCAGACTCTGGGCTAAATCCTAGGGATATAAATACAAGCAAACAAGCAGCTTCCTTTCTAACTGGGGAAAAACAACACATATAGAGGAATGGAAGTCAAAGTGTGCAGATGGCTAGGCCCTGGGTCTTGGTCAGGGGAGGATAAAATAAATGCTCATCACTTAAAACCGTAGGAGCCCAGGAATGGGATCCTGATTTGAGAGGAAGGCCAGAGTGCAGTTCTTGTTGCAAAGATAGGGCTTTATATTTGCTTTGAGCCTGCAAGTTCCTAGTCTCTATCAATTGATCAACAGACAGTTATGTAAAGGAAACTAGGTGCACAATGGATAGAGTAAGGGCCTGAAGTCAGGAAGACCCAAATTCAAATTTAACCTAGCTGTGTGACCCTGGGCAAGTCACTCAACTCTGTTTGCTTCAGTTTCCTCATCTGTAAAATGAACTGGAGAAGGAAATAGCAAACCACTCCAATAGCTTTGCCAAGAAAATTCCAAACTGGGTCACAAAGAGTCAGACAAGACTGAAATGACTGAAAAATTAAAAAGTGCCTACCACATACTATATTAGGAACTGGAGATAAAAAGACAAAAAAAAGTCCCTGACTTCAAGGAACTTAGGATCTATTGAAGGCAACAACATATGCATATATAAATGCATACAAAGTAAGCATAGGCTTATTTTTAGTGAGAAGCAACTGCTGCTATTGGGGTCAGATAAGGCCTGGAGAAGAGGTGAAGCTTTGAAGTGAAGGACAGTGGATTATTTAAACTTTTGTATTTCCCTCAAAGCCAAGCACAGAATAGGTGCTTAACAAAATGGCTTTCATTTTTGTTTTTACCCACTTCCACTTCATTCACATATAATCTTGTTATCTTTCCTTTTATTCCTCCTGGTTCTGGAATTCTTGTTATCCTTGTGTATGGGAACAAGAATTGAGGTCTCTCATAAATTTTTTTAAAGTCAACGAAGGAAAAAAAAGAAAAACTTTCACCAGATTGCTGACAAGGGATCCTGGCATGAGAAGAGGGGGCAGATGGTGCGATGTCTTCTCTTGTGTGGTTTAACTTTCACAGAATCTCAGAATCCCAGAATGGGAAGGACCTCCGGCATTATCTGGACTGGGCATTCTTAACCTGGAGTCTGTGAATATTTTGATACCTATATTTCAATGTAATTTGTAATCCTATGTGTCATGTCTTACATATTTAAAAATGTTCTTCTGATGTTGTACACAATAACAGCAATATTGTATGATGAATTATGAATGACAAGTATTCTCAGCAATATAAGGATCCAAAAAGGACTCATAGTGAAACATTATCCACAGAGAGAAAGAGAGAAAAAAAGGAAGGAAGGAAGGAAGGAAGGAAGGAAGGAAGGAAGGAAGGAAGGAAGGAAGGAAGGAAGGAAGGAAGGAAGGAAGGAAAAGAAAGAAAGAAAGAAAGAAAGAAAGAAAGAAAGAAAAGAAAGAAAGAAAGAAAGAAAGAAAGAAAGAAAGAAAGAAAGAAAGAAAAGAAAGAAAGAAAGAAAGAAAGAAAGATCATAGAACCATAGATTTAGAGGAAGAAGGGGAATAAAACTGATGGGGTTCAGACTCTGGGAACTTCCTTAGGCTCCCCTGGAATCTCCCTGTAGAAACTGACTTTTCATACTCAAATTGAGCTCTCCCTTTATCCCCTCACAGAATCTGACCTTTCATACTCAAATCTGTGACCATTGTGGGTTATCTCTTGACTGCCCTACCTGCTTCCCACCTAGGTGCCCCCTAGTCTGATGTTTGTTGATTAGCTCCAGTTGTTTCCAGCCTTTGATTCTCCTTGGAGGCCCTTCTTGAACTTCTTCTCCCATCACTCTACACTGCCAGACCACTCCCACCCCCCATCCCTCCTATACTCTTTCTTGTATTTAAGTCCCACTTTGCCTCCATGAAGGGGCTCAGATTCTATCTGGCCCGCTTGTGAATACAGGTGACACAAATACTTAGGCTCCTTAAGAGGCAACCCAATTAGGCGAATCTCTAATAAACTTTTGGTTTTTTTTGGCTTTAAGAAGGCTTGAGTCAAATTCATTTGAGCATGACCCGGACTGCCCATATTTTCGGGTCCTGATCACCTCAGAGCCTCATCACCTTCACCCATAAACCTCATCACAACCAAATTCTTGTAATAAATAGGCTTTGTAAAGTAAGATAAATTGCCCTAATGTTTATAACCCAAACTATGTCTCATATTAAATAGCTATTCCATCTCTTCTCTGGTAGGAAGTAGGTAGAATGCTTCATCATGGGTCCTCTGGCATTCATGGTTATTACACTGATCAGAGTTCTGAAATCCTCCAAAGTTGTTCATTTTTACAGTGTAGTTGTGATGGCATAGTTTATTCTCCTGAATCGCTCATTTCATTCTGCATCCATTCATATACTCCTTCCTAGCTTTCCCCCTTTGTTGTTTCTTACAGCACTACAGTATTCCATTATATCCGCATACCATAATGTGTCAGTTGATGTGTATTCCTTTCATTTTCAGTTCTTTGTCATCCCCCAAAAAAGAGCTGCTATAAATATTTTTTTAATGTATATAACCTTTTCTCTTTCTTTAATCTCTTTGGGATAAAGACCTAGTAGTAATATTGTTGAATTAATGGGGATGTTCATTTTATTAACTTTTGGTGCATATATCCAAATTACTTTTCCAGAATGGCTAGACTGATTCATTAGCAATATGTCCATTTTCCCACAATGTCCAACATTTGTCATTTTTCTTTATGGTCAAGTTTGACAGTAGAAGAGATGAGAACTATCATCTTACCATTTCTTTAACTGGAATTTTTCTATTAGAGATTTGGAGCATTTTAAAAAATATGACTGTTGATAGTCTGGATTTCTTCCCTTAACAACTGCCTTTTCATTTTCTTTGACCAATTATCAACAGAGGAATGGTTCTTATTCTTATAAATTTTAATAATTTCATAACATAATTTAGAAATAAGATTCTCATCAGAGATATATACTACAAAGATGTTTTTTCCCCCAGTTAACTCTTTCCCCTCTAATGTTAGCTGCATTGGTTTTGTTTGTGCAAACACTATTAAATTTTATGTAATCAAAATTGACTATCATGTCTTATATGATCTTTTCTATCCCTCGTTTGGAAATAAACTGTTCCCCATTCATAGATTTGAAAGGTAATTTCTTTTGTTCTTCTAATAGGTTTATGATGTGACCTTTCATATCTAGGTCATGTATCTATTCAAGGCTTATCTCAGTTCTGCCCCTAGACTTCAATGACTCAGGAAGAGAGAGACTGATGATAGCAGAACTTTGCCTCACTTAAATCCAACTCACGTGCAAGTCAAGACATCAGCTTCCTGAGGTCATTGGTTCTCTTAGAAAACCTGAAGGGTGAACAGCAATAATAGCATATTGTATGAGGAAGTTGTTCTTAACCTATGTCTGCCAGGCTTGTATTAGATTCTTAAATTTCCTCCTATTCTTTCCATCTTTCCCATGAACTTCATTCCTCATACTTGTGGGTTTCAGTGAATTTTAATTATTGTACCCTTCCTATTCTGGTCTCCATTCATATGAAGCATTCATATATTCATCAAAGGCTTGGGGATCCCAAATGGAACATGGTACTGCAGAACAGAAAAATGACAACAAAAATACAGTTCTGGCAGTGAAGGTAACCATGGTGGTTGAGGTGCTGAGACCCTAGGTAGAGAGACCACGGAGAGAGATGTTCTCAGAATACAAGGATCCTTTGGGGAAGTGACACCAGAATACCATCCTGTTGGACAAGGACAGAGATTCTAAGACATGCAGAGGCTTATAATGGAGAGACCACTAGCAGGAGAAGAAGTAGGGGGAGGAGGGGTTGAAAAGCATGTCATCCATGCTGCTGGGAAGCTGTTGGTTGTCTATCCAGGCAGGCCTGCAGAGATGGCCCTTATATTCGTTATTCCTAGGACACAAATTTCAGTTCCATCTGCTAGAGGCTAGTCTGTTTCCCCCAGAACCCTCTATTTCTAGGAGTAAGTGAAGGAGAAGCAAATGAACATGGCAAGTGCGTTGCAGGAAGGTACAGCACTGATCACCTCCCTTCACCCATACAAAAAATAATATGTTTGAGGCACAGTGAGTAATCTGCCTTCTAGAAACTGAGAGAAGGATACAAAAGTGAGAGGACCACTGGAAATGCACCACAGTTTGGGGTGGGGTAAGGGAATAGTAGTCTTTAAGTAGCATAATGGGGCTAGCAGAGAGTCTTGGTAAGACCATCAGGGGAAAGCATCCGCTCCTTGAATGTTGGGTGCCCTAGGATAAAATTTCAGTTGCCCCACCCTAGTTAAGACTTTGAATTAAGATAATATTAGATTTGGAATCAGATTATTTAATTTAAAAAATCTTCTGCTAACATTCTAGCTATTCAACTCTGAGCAAGTATCTGGGTCTCAGTTCCACTATCAATAAAATAAAGGGGTTGGACTGGATGGTCTCTAAGTTCTTGTATGACTTTGGAGGAGTCATAGCACTGTATTGGGACAAGGGGATTTGGAGGGAGCCAAGACTGTGGTCCAGAGGTTCCCCAAAAAAGTTGATCAGTGCCCCCCGCCCCCCAGAAATCTACTTTAATAGTTTTTTAAAAATTTTTTGCATCATTTCAATATATACAGTCAATGATGCATCTTAAATTTAATAATTTATTGTAAAATTGTGGGGCAAGGTTTTCCTGCTTTGAAATTTTGATGACAAAATATTGCATCATGTAACTGTATAGTATTGTATTGTAAACAAGTCATTACATACACATATATTCCTACCCATGCATGCTGGGCTTCCCAATAATGCAAGTTGCTCTTCTAGCACTTGCTTGCTAAGACTTGTCAGGGTCTTGACCACTGATCAGTTATAACTTGTATTTTGTGTGCTTATTTGTAAAATAATGTAATCACTATGACTTCAACTCTGTTACACAACAGATGAAACATATATGAACAGTTTTCCAAAACTCTCTTCTCCTTTCCTTCCACTGCCCCCTTATTTTTATTCAATGCACTCCCCTCTCCCTCCCCCCATAGCACCCAAGTTTACTACTGCCCCCTGGATCATTCTGGTGTCCCAGGGGGCAGTATCGCCCACTTTGGGAACCTCTGCTAGTCTCTGATTTGTGACCTTTTCTAAGTCTCTTCATTTTTCCTTCAGATTCCTCATCTGTAAAATGGGACTAACAATTCCTGTCTGTCCTACTTTAACAGGGATGTTATAAGAGAAAAAAAAAGTAGAGGAAAATAATGGACAAGGGCTTTGTAAGGCCATAAAATGCAAGCCGGCATTTATTTTATATGGTAGTAGCTTCATTTGTGTATTTGAGAATTAACGTGGCAGAATAGATAAGGGGCTGGCCTCAGAATCAGAGGACCTGGAGTCAGGACCCTCCTCTGGGACATAATAATATCTAATAGCTAGCATTTATATAACATCTTAAGTTTTGTAATGCATTTCGCAAATTTGTCGTCACCAAAACCTTGAAAAGTAGGTGCTATCATGCTCCCCGCCCTTTTGTTTTTTACCAAGATGGAAATGAAGATGAGGGAGAAAAAGGGACTTGCGCAGCTAGAAAGAGCCCTGGGGCTGGATTCCAACTTACATTGTCTTGAATCCAAGTCCAGACCTCTATGCACTGCTACCTAGCAGTGACACTGAAGACTGTTATCCTGGGTAAGTCACTGGACCTCAGTGTATTCAGGAGCTCCTAAAGCCTATTGCCATGAAGAAAGAAGTCAGTCTCCATGGATAGAGGAAGTTCCTCCCTGTATTGAAGAAATCACAAATCTTGTCACAAAACATTTCTTTTTTTGCTTTTAATTATCCTTATTATTTATTTAATTATCCTTATTATTCCTTCCAAAGAAGCAGATTCTATAAGAGGCAGCTGTGATGGGATAAGAGATGCACATACCAGGCTTATTCACCTCAATAGCAACCTACATGAAAAGCCCAGACATATCATTACTACCCATCAATCTTATTGCTAGGCAAATTGTGCCCATGGTCATTTAGACCTCACAATGGAGCCAGTATTTAATTCCCTCCCTTTTCTTAATAATCAGAGGAATTTCAAAACACTGAAGCTTTCTCTGAATATTATCTAAGGCACCCACACTCCTCCAAGCGTTCTTTTATCGGACCCAAATGCTTTCTGAGTCCTTGGAGACAGGATTTCCCTGTCTTTAGTTACAGGGACCTTTTTTGAGGTTATTCGGCTTCCAAGCAAGTTTTGCATAAGTAGGATTTACTGAAACTGGACCAGATGCCAACTCTGCCATCCTGGAAACCATATTATCACCATCTGTAGTGGGTTTTGGGGGAAAAACAAACCACCAAGGGGAAAAAGTTTGACAGTCATATGGCTATTGCTGAATATTGTTTCTGAGTTTTTTTCAGTCATCCCAGGGGCTGGGGGGCAATCTCCAAACATAGGACTTTACATGTAGTGTAAGGGTTTAGAGCTAGAAGGGAACTGAGACCTCTAACCTCTTTATTTTACAAATGAGGGAACTGAGATACAGACAGAAGCTGGGACTGCTCCACTTCTACCTTATTGAATGTCTGGCTTCCTTCAAGGTCCAGCACCCCCTTTCAGAGGAGGACTGTCCCAGATGCTCTCCCTGCTTGTACCATCCCTCCACCTAATTTGCTTCCTCACTGAAATTTTAAGAAGGAAAAAAAATCTTGTATTGATTTTGTGTTAGTGTACTAGTATATACAAGATGTTTCCCCTAATCGAATACAAGCTCTTTGAAGACAGGAGTTTATTTTCATTTTGGATTTTGCATCCATGGCACCAATACAGAGGCCAACAGTCAGTCAATAAGCGTTTTTTAAATGCTGACATGCACTGTCAGAAGGAGTTTCCAATTCCCTATAACAATGAAATCACAGGTTCACCTCCATCCCTGTACTTAGGTAAGGATACAGGATTTCTTCTGTCAGAATGTAAGCTCATTTAGATCAAGGATCTTTTTTTTGTTTTGTTTTTAGGCCACAGACCCTAGCACAGTGCCTGGCATAAATAAGGCATTTGATAAATACTTTTCAATTAATTGATCATGAATAATTAACATTTGGTGAATTGAGCCAAAATATTTTTGGTCTGTGAGGAGTCATTCTCCCAGATTCTCTAAAAGGTCTAGATTAGTAGTGTGACTTCTCTGTATTTTGCTCTCTTATCTATCCCCTTACCAAGAAAAAGCACTGAATTAAATTGCAGAGTTGGAAGGGGTCTTAGTGAGCATCAGTTCTAAACCCCTTCATTTCAGATATGGGGAAACTGAGGCACATGGGGGGGGGGAGTGACCTGCCAAAAGTCACACATTTACCCCAAATTTAACCATTTTGGCCTGAATTGAGTCTCAATACTGGATGATTACCACAAACAAGACCTCTGCACCTCTAGTGCCCAAGGCAGATATGCTGATATAGCTAGATGTATAGAAAACACACAGGTGGTAAATGAGTACGGAGTTAATTGGATAATAAATGGGTAACTCATGGATCAGATTAGCTCTATTACATACTGGCCAAGGGCAGAATGAATTAGTGGGCTCGTGGCAAGTGAGGGAGGGTCATGGATGTTTATGGAAAGCAAGGTTGAGCACAATTGTCAGAATTTCACAGTTATGGCCACAGGGAAAAGAAGCCAAGATAAAAACTTAGCTTCCGATCCCTACTCCTGCCCGGTGATTATCGTTTAGTCCTTATCATGTGTATCAAGAAGGAAATGATTGACTAGGAGCAATGGCCCACACTCTTAAAGTGAATGGGAGGGGGAGAAGGCTGAGAACTCAAGTCAAGGGACCAGTATTGTCTGAAGACATGATCAGGGAACTAGAAGAGGTATATCCATCATTGCAAGTAAATCATCATTAGCAGTAATTTAATAAAACATGTGACTCAGTTTGCCCCTCTGCAAAATTGGATCACCAGGCCTTGCCCTTCCTTCAGGATGAAATGGAAGAAAATTCACTAAAAAAATGCAAAAATAATGCATGTAAAAGTTCTTTGCCAATATGAAGAAAGAGGTGGTTGGCTTGTTGGAGAGTCACAACTTAAGTTGATTAAATCTTTTTTCCCCTTTTTGCTTTTATTCCATTAGTCTACCTAACAATACACTATAATCAAAATTTGTCTTTATCATATTGTAAATACTTTAAATTAGTTTTAACTAGTAAGTTGTGGGTGGAGTTGGGGAGAGGAAAAAAGAAAAATAGATTAATTCTAAGTGATTAAAATGATGCACAGATAAGTGTTTTGAAAAGCAGTTGCCTGTATAAAAGCTATTTCCGAAAGCAAAGTGATGTTAACATGTAACTACATTTGTGTTAAAGTAGAAATGTGACATGTTTGGTTGAGAGCAGCATTTTTGTTATTTCAGTCATAAAAATAGATTTTGCTCACAAAACAGTTGGGAAAGGAAAGGTTGGCTTTTAGCTCCTTAAGAGTGGATTGTTCTGCTTTTTAGCTGTTTATAAGCTAGTCAAATCTGGTGGAAACAGGTTTCTCTTTTGACTTTGTGTAATAAAACTCGATTACAAAATAACATACCAGATATCGTATAAAATAAGGAATAAGCCCCAACTCCTCTCTCATAATTTGTTTTCTTGTCTTAATGAAACTCACTCTGTGACTAACAAACTAAGGTAACCTGGAAAAATTATTGAATTGTTGGTGCTCTTATAAAAGCATGCCATCTAAGTGGGAAAATAAGTATAAGAAAAAAAAGATATATAAGAATAGTGTTCTGAAAACTATCAGATCTCATCTTCATCTAGCTTATCCATGAAGGACTCCTTCTATGATGTCTTGGAAAAGGAATTATCTGGCCTGCACTAGAAGATGTATTTCCTAACTCAGCAGATTCCATTTCTGGGCAGCTAAAGTCATTAAGGTATTTTACCTTATGTTGAACTGGAATCCAGCTACTTATAACTTCCACCCATTGTTCCCAATTCTCTCTTGGCATCAAGAAAAACAAATTTTGATCCTTCTTCCACTCAACAACCATTGAAATACATGATGGCAATAATCAAGTCTCTCTTAAACCTCTTCTTGTTCAGACCAAATATCATTAATTCCTCCAACCGATCTTCTGTTACATGATTTTAAGTCTCTTTATCATTTTGGACCATCCTCTTTGAAAACATTGTTCATTTTATTGTGGGTTGCCAAGAATTCACCTTGTAGTGAGTAACCTCCAAGTGATAAGCAACATCTTCGTACAGCACTTAGCTAGGGCTAGGGGCATGCTGGAGATGGTTCAAACTAGCTATCTGGAGGCAATTTTTAAATTTTGTTGAACCTTCATACCTCAGAAACTGGCAAATACTACAGATTAGGACTTGAGTTATTTGATCGTCTAAATCTAAGGAAGTGGTAGAGAATATATACATGTAACTCTGTCTGAAATCCTGCCTTGAACTTATTCCTCTGAGGATCATTTATGGCACCTTAAACTGTGGGCGGTTAGGTGCCACAGTGCAGAGTGCTGGGCCTGGAGACAGAAAGACTCATCTTCCTGAATTTAAATCCAATCTCAGACATTTACTAGCTTTGTGACCCTGGGCAAGTCATTGAATCCTGTTGGCCTCATCTATAACATGAGGTGGAGAAGGAAATGGCAACCCACTCTAGTTCCTTTGCCAAGAAAACCCCAAATGGAGTCACAAAGAGTTGGACACGACTAAAAAACTCTCTGCGAAATGACAACAACAAAAACTGAGGATACAGAACACAGAACAGAAATAGACCTAGTTCTTGAATCTAGAGTAAGCAGAGGAATGCTTCCTCTTCCTCTCTCACTGATTCAGTTCATGGTGTCCATGCTGAGCGAAGCAGATAGGAATTCCTGGAAAATAATGACTGACAGTCTTACCACGTTAAAAAAAAAAGTCAGCAAAGTAGGGGACACAGCAGGGTCAATGTTAGGCAAACTGGGCATGCTCAAAGAGGAACCTAGGCTACATTAATAACGTTGACTAAACTTGAAAATGCATCATCTTTACATATTGGGGGAGAAGAGTTGATTGTTTAACATTTATCAGAACACTCATGACTAGGCAGTCTTTGCAGAGCGCATACAGAAAATACTCAGACCAAGCCTTTTCTACTTGATAACCCACCCAAGTTAATTAATATTCTTTAGGTATTCACTTTGGCAAACCCAGGGTAATTTCCACACCATGATCAGATCTTAGAGTGAAATATAGCAGCAACAGTATTACTATTAGTACTAACAGCACTAGTAATAGTAGTAGTGGTTGTCATGGTAACGATACAGTACTCACCATTTCTATGTGGTGATAAAATCTTAGGTGGTTTCTTCTTCTTTGTCCTTCATACTCTAAGAAGACCAGTGACATCATAATTTGGGGGTTAAGGGAAGGAAATTGAAACAAACAGGTTTAAGTGACTTGCCTAGGGCCACAAAGCAATATTGGAGGCCAGATTTGAACTCACTAATATGAGTTTTCTTGACTCCACGCCCAGGGCTCTATCCACTGCACAGTCTACATTTTAACCATCAGTTACTTTTTCTTGGTCAGTTATCAAATTACAGGCTAAAGAGTCTGGGAGTTAATTAAAGCTCTGCTATGAATTTGTATGACTTCAGAAAAGTCAGTTACTATCTCTGGTCTCAATTTTTCCATCAGTAAAAGGGGGGGATTAGACTAGAAGACTTCTAACACTATATCATTGTATGACAATGGCTGTTATGGACCTGTAGTGAAAATCCGAGGACATCAACCCTACCTAAATCACTTGCTCTAATTCAGCGCAATGACTAACAAAAGTCCATTAAACATCTGCTATGTATAAGGCCTCTGCCTTATAAGGCAGCATGGTAGAATGGATAGAGAGTTACCTGTGATCCTGGGGAACTTGAGTTCAAATCTCCACGTCAAGCACAATGATTTGGAGACTCTGAGCAAATCACTCTCTCGGAGCTCTAGGTAACTAAGACTAAAGGTACATAGAATATGCTGACTAGTACTGACAAAGGGAGATTCCTCACCTGAATTCACAAGTCCAGTCCCTATCCTTATGTGCCAGGCATTGTTCTAGGCATCAAAAGATAAAATGAAAATCTGTCCTCAAGAAATTGAACAGTTGAGAAAATTAAAGATAATCACTAATGACTAAGGAATCAGCAAAGGTTTCAATTAAGGGGTGGAACAGGAGCTGTGACTTAAGGAAAAGAAGGATTTTGTGAGGCAGGAGTTAGAGGGAGGGCCTTCCACAGATAAGGGGATAGACTATGCAAAAACACTGGGAGTGTGGGGGTAGGGAGATGGAATGCTGAAAAGGACGCAGCAAGAAGGTAAACTCAGTGAAAGGGTAAGTAGCAGGGGCCTGTCCTCTATCCTGTCCTGCCCCATCCACGCATGGGCCACTTGTGATGCCTGCCATCTAGTCACTGACAATGTCCTTGAGCTGTTAAGGCTGCCTCAAATCTTAGAAGTCCAGATAACAATGCAAATCCACTGTTTTGCATGAAATCAGGAAATTGACTCCAAAGGCCATCACCAACCTGGATTGTCTCTTCTGGGAGGCCAAGGCATTTTTTGGATAGGGAGAGGAGTTAGTCTATATTATCTCAGACAGAAGCTCTCAGCCAACACATTTGAGCCTTAACCCCAGGGAATGGGCACTTTGTTTAATATTCCCTAGAGTTGACAGGGTAGGCAACAGAAGGGACTCTACCTCACCTGCCACACCTGAGAACCAGGAAATCCAAGGCAGCATTAAAGGATTACCACTGGGGAGGGGGTATCTGTCCCCCAGCCAGGGCTGTGACCACAGGACGGTCCTCAAGCCTCATTCCCTGGTCTCTGCTTTGTTCAGCTGCACTTGCTTTAGGTTACAACCCTGAGACCTCATTTCCATGTTATCACTCACTGTCAACATATCTCAGGGCACAGGTGCCCTGAAGGGCTGACTCCTCTTGGCCCCACCACCCAGATGTAACAGAATGCAAATCACCCAAGAAAGTCTTGAGATCTAAAGAAGATGAGATAAAGCAAAATGGAACAACGGAAAGAGGGCTGGTGGTGGAACATCCAGACTTGGTTCAAACCCTGAGTCTGACACTTTCTAACTCATATGACCCTCGGCAGGTCAATTCAGTCTTCCCACTATGTCCTCTTTAAAAAATATAGATGACAGATGATAGATAGATAGAGAGTTGTTCAGTCATCTTTCAGTTGTGACCAACTCTTCATGACCCCATTTGGGGTTTTTTTGGGAAAGGTACTAGAATGATCAGCCATTTCCTTCTCCAGTTCATTTTACAGATGAGGAAAATGAGGTAAACAGGGTTAAAGGGACTTGTCTGGAGTCATATAGTTAGTGTCTGAAGTCAGATTTGAAATCAGTAAGATGAATCTTCCTGACTCCAGGACTGCCCATATAATATCACATATGTGTGTGTACATGTATTACTTATCTATATGTACATACCTATACACATATTGCTCATATACATCAGAGAGTTGTTATGGGGGGCAGGGAAATGAGATGATGTGCTTTGGCTAGCTAAAAGCACTATAATGTAAGGTATGACTCTCATGAGAAATTATAGTGCCTTTGCACAATTGAAAACAACTAGGATTTGGAAAAAAACACAGAGGACTGTGATATACTGAAAAAAATACTAGCTCTGGAGTCAAAGGATCAGGGTTCAAGTGTCATCTTTAACTATCTGAGTTGCCTTGGGTAAGTCATTTAACTCCCCCAGAGCTTCAATTTCCTCACCTGTAAAATGAGGGGATAAACTAAATGATATTCCAGGACCCTTCCAGATTTAAATCCATGATCACCTCTATGATCTGGGACTGAATTTTGGTTCTACTACTTACAATTAGTGTTTCCTTGGCTTTCCTAGTTACTTCCCCTCTCTCAGTCTCAGTTTCCTTATATGTAAAATAAAAGGAGTGGCCTGGATAATCTCCAAGTCACCACAACCTTGTGAGGTCAAAGATAGGCCTCTAGGTAGAACAGTGGGTACAGCACGGGGCCTGAAGTCAAGAAGACCTGAGCTCCAATTCTGCCTCCTATACTAACTGTGTGACCATGGGCCACGTGATCATACTTAAGCTTGATTTGCCTTAATTTTCTCATCTGTACAATGGAGGTAACAGTAATACATGCCTCCCATGGTTGTGAAGATAAAATGAGATATTATTTATAAAGCATTTAGCACCATGCCTCATATGTAATGGTGCTATATAAGTGCTCATAGTTATTTTTATTGCTACAGATATCCCCCTTAATATTTTAGAGATAGGGAAACTGATGTTCAAAGAGATGAAGGTGGTCATTCCTATGATCACACAACTAGTAAGAGTAAGAGGTGGGGTTAGGGTTAAAATCAATCATCAAATATTTATTAAGCACCTACTATGTGTCAGACACTTCCAGGCCCTGAGAACACAGACACAAGTGAATCAATATTTACCCTTAGGAAGCTTGTATCTTAGCTCTTTTAGTGGTGGCAAAGAATCAAAAATTAAGGAGATGTCCATCAATTGAGGAATAGCTAAACAAGTTGTGGTATATGGATGTAATGGAATACTATTGGGTTATAAGAAATGAGAAGCAGGAAGCTTTCAGAAAAACCTGGAAAGACAAACAAAATGATGCAAAGTAAACTAGAAGAACCAGGAGAACATTGTATATAGTAACAGCAATACTGTACGATGATTAGCTGTGAAAGATATAGCTATACTCAGCAATACAATGATCCAAGATGATTCAGAAGGACTCGTGATGAAAAACACCTCCAGAAAAAGAGCTGATGGAGTATGAATGCAGATTGAAGCATATTTCTTTTTACTTTCTCTATTAATATTGGTTTTCTGCTTTGGTCTGTTTTCTTTTTCAATATGGTTAATAAAGAAATTATATGCATACGTATTATATACATATACATAATTATATACATACAGAAATTATATACATATATGCATGACTGCATATATGTTATCTATATCAAATTATTTGCCTTATCAAAGGGTGAGGGGAGGGAGAAGGAGACAATTTGAAACTCAAAAACATTTTTTTAATGTCAAAAATTTTTGTTTATATCTAGATGAGAAAAAAATAAAAAGTAAATGTAAAAAAAAAGCTTTCTGGGGGTGGGGGTGGGGATGGAGCCAAGGTAGTAGAGTAAAAAGACAGACATACTCTGGCTCTCCCTGCACAGCCCTTAAAATATCTGTAAAAATGACTCTAAACAAATTCTAGAGCAGCAGAAGCCACAAAACAGCGGAGTGAAAGAGATTTCCAGTCCAAGACAGCTTAGAAAACCAACAGGAAAGGTCTATTGCACCGGGCTCAGAGTCGAGTGCAGCCCAGCCTTGGCTGCAAGGCATGGCAAGGACAGGACTTGAGCAGGCTTCGGGGTGTGGAATCATGGGCAACAGGAAAGGTCTATTGCACCGGGCTCAGAGTAGAGTGCAGCCCAGCCTTGGCTGCAAGGCATGGCAAGGACAGGACTTGAGCAGGCTTCGGGGTGTGGAATCATGGGCAACAGGAAAGGTCTATTGCACCGGGCTCAGAGTAGAGTGCAGCCCAGCCTTGGCTGCAAGGCATGGCAAGGACAGGACTTGAGCAGGCTTCAGGGTGTGGAATCATGGGCAACAGCTGCAATTTCCAGATTTCTCAACCCACAAATGCCAAAGACAGCTTCAAAGGTCAGTAAGAAAGCTCTTTCACCTGGGTGAGAAGGAAGCTCAGCCCAGGCCCAGCCCTGGACCTAGGGCAGCAGCAGCCGCTGCCTCAATAGCATCCATTTTTGGAACCCTAGGCCTAAAACCCTTGGGGAATTGAGCAGCTCATCTGGGTCTGAGTGGTGATCCTTGGGTGAGGAGGAGCACTGGCATAGTGGAGCTGGTGGAGGCTCTGGAGAAGAAATCCTACTTGCAGATCCTGGGAAGAAAAGTTTGTGGTTGCTCCCAGATCAGAGCACAGGCCATGAGAGGAGTAAACTTCTCTCCCTTGATTGTGTCACCTTGGAGGAATGGAGAACTTACAGGAGAACTTACAGATTCCTAGAGTATACCCTCCACTTGACAAAGGACTCAAAAGTCAAGTAACAGGCTGGGAAAATGCCTCAAAAAGGGAAAAAAAAGTTAAAGAAGTTTACTTTCTTGATGAAAAGATATTTCTTCTATCCTTTTGGATGGGGAAGAACAAAGTATACCATCAGAGGAAGACATAAAAGTCAAGGCTTCTACATCCAAAACCTCCAAAAAAATATGCAATGATCTCAGGCCATGGAAGAGCTCAAAAACAATTTTGAAAATCAAGTAAGAGAGGTGGAGGAAAAATTGGGAAGAGAAATGAGAGCAATGCAAGAAAATCATAAAAACTGAGTCAACAGTTTGCTAAAGGAGATCCAAAAAAAGGCTAAAAAAATAACACCTTTGAAAATAGACTAACCCAAATGGCAAAACAAGTTCAAAAAGCCAGTGAGGAGAAGAATTTTTTTAAAAGTAGAGCCAAATGGAAAATGAGGTTCAAACACGCATTAGAATGGAACAGATGGAAGCTAATGACTTTAGGAGAAACTAAGAAATTATAAAACAAAGCCAAAAGGATGAAAAAATAGAAGACAATGTGAAATATCTCATTGGAAAAACAACTGACATGGAAAATAGATCCAGGAGAGATAATTTAAAAATTATTGGTCTACCTGAAAACCATGATCAAAAAAAGAGCCTAGACATCATCTTCCAAGAAATTATCAAGGAAAATTTCCCTGATATTCTAGACCCAGAGGGTAAAATAGAAATTGAAAGAATCAACCAATCACCTCCTGAAAGAAATCCCCCAAGAAAAATCCTAGAAATATTGTAGCCAAATTCCAGAGTTCCCAGATCAAGGAGAAAATATTATAAGCAGTCAGAAAGAAACAGTTCAAGTATTGTGGAAATACAATCAGGATCATACAGGATTTAGCAGCTTCTACACTAAGGGATTGAAGGGCTTGGAATATGATATTCCAGAGGTCAAAAGGAGATAGGATTAAAACCAAGAATCACCTACCCAGCAAAATTGAGTATAATACTTCAGAGGGAAAAATTGAATTTCAATGAAAATTTCAATGAAAAAGAGGACTTTCAAGTATTCTTGTTTAAAAGACCAAAGCTAAATAGAAAATTTGACTTTCGAATACAAGGATCAAGAGAAACATGAAAAGGTAAACAGGAAAGAGAAGCTTTAAGGAATTCATTAAAGTTGGACTGTCTACATTCCTACATGGAAAGATGTTATTTGTAACTCATGAGACCTTTTTCAGTATTAGGGTAGTAGGGAATATATATATATATAGGGGTGTGTGTGTGTGTGTGTGTGTGTGTGTGTATAGGTATGTATGTATGTGTATATTATATATGTGAAGATATGTATATGAACATGTGTATATGTATATGTATACACACACATATACACACACACACATATACACACATGGACGGAGGGCACAGGGTGAGCTGAATATGAAGGAAGAGTACCTAAAAATAAATTAAATTTACTGTTGAATGGAATGTAGTAGGAGTATGAGAAAGGGAGAGGGATAATGTAGCCAATCATCTCACATACAAGAGGGAAGAAAGAGCTTCTACAATGGAGGGGAAGAGGGGGGACATGAAAGGAAATAATTGAGCCTTACTCTCATGGGATTTGGTTTAAGGAAGGAATAATACACACTCAATTGGACATGGAAATCTATTTTACCCTGCAGGAAGGCAAGAGGGAAAGGGATAGGAGATGGAAGATAATAGAAGGGACAGCAAATTGTGGAAAGGGATAATCAGAAGCAAACTATTGTGGGAGGACAGGTCAAGGGAGAGAATGGAATAAATGAAGGGCAGGATAGGACAGAGGGAGTTGTGGTTAGTCTTTTCCAACAGAAATATTATGTAAGTGCTTTGCATTGTTACACATATATTATCTATATTGAATTGCTTGTTTTCTCAATGAGGGTGGGTGGGAAGGGAGGGAGAAAATATGGAACTCAAAGCTTTAAGAATGAATATTAAAAATTGTTTTAGCATGCAACTGAAAATTAAGCTATACAGGCAATGGAGTATAGAAATCTATTTTGCCTTACAGGAAAATAGAGGGGAAGGGGAATGGAAGAAGGATTGGTAATAGAAGGGAGAACAGACTGGAGGAAGGGGTGGATAGGGTACATGCTATCCTGGGGTGGGGGATGGGGAGAGATGGGGAGAAAATTTTGAATTCAAATTCTTGTGGTAGTAAATGTTAAGAACTGAAAAATAAATAAATTAGATATTTAAAAAAGGCAAAAAAGTTTCCATCCTATTGATGTTGACAATATATACATTGAAATAGCTGAAAAAATACATGCAAAATAAATACAAGGTAATCTTTTTTGTGTGTGTGGGAGACAGTAGCAGCTGAGGATTGGCATTTGAGCTGAACTTTGAAGAAAACATTTTTAGAGAAGAGGAAATTAAGACCCAGAAAGGTTGAATGATTTGCCAAACATCATATAATGAGATGGTGGCAGACCTGGGACCTAAATCCAGGTATTCTGAATCTTCTAGTATTCTAAAACATCCTGCCAACTCTGTCCAAGCCTACCATGTGGAGGCTCCCAGGAGAACCACAGAAGCTGTAGTGACATCTGCTTCTGCTTCTGCTCTTTGGAAAGACCTCAAAAAATCTCCTCTTCCCTTGCTGTCCCCACCCCAACCCCTAATCCCCATTTCCACAGATGACACTAGAATGTTCTCCTTCAGAACATCACACCTTAGAATATTTATTCTTGTTGGTTGTGGTTTATCTAATTTTTTATATGACCACAGAGCAACACAATATACTCAGGACAAACAGCCACCTTTACGTCTTCTTCCTCGCACCTGGGGGACATTAGGAAATGCCTGGTGCTGTCCTGAGGGATGGGTTGCTCATAGGGCAGAAAAATCTTGCGCTGAGACTAGGAGGAAAAGGCCGGTTCAGAAATCAAGAGCCTCAGCCAAGAATTCCAGCTGCTCAGCAATGTGTACCAGTGTGTACCAAACACCAAACACTCCCCCACACCCCTGAGGGCAGAGTCCTTAGCAAATTTAGGGAAGGAGTAACAATAGAAAGAGGAGTCTGGGACACTCATCCAGAATGTAATATAAGATCATACTCAAAACAGTATTCTGAGAGGTGGGTATTAGATAGAACCAAAGAATTTAAGACTGGAAGAAAATGTAACCCAACTCCCTCCTTTTACAGATGAGAAAATTGAGGTCCACAGAAGGAAACTGACTTTTTTAAGATCACTGATAGGAAGTAGTAGAGCCAGGATTTGAACCCATATTTCCTTATCTCTGAATCCATTACCCCACTGCCTGAGTTTCTAATAACTTTCCCAACTCTCATGGTGGAGTGTTTTGTTTCAGACTGAGAGCCATATAGACAAAAACATAGCTTGTGAAGGGATTATTATATTTTTTAGATGATCAATTAATGAGTGATTTATTAATTATCTACTATGTTTTCTTCATTTGTAAAATGGGTGTAATGGTAGCACCTATTTCTTAGAAGTTGCTTTGAGGCTCAAATTTTACATATTTATATTTATGTATGTGTCTGTATAAATATATACATATATGTCTTTAAATATATGTATACATATATATATATATATATATATACCTATATACACATATATGTGTGTATATAGAGATATCTTTATATGGCTTTGTTAAAGGCAGGAGGTAAAAGGTATCATCTAACTCTGTTTACTAAATTCTGTTTTAAGTCTTACTGATGGTACATGCATTTTTGTTTGTTTTAGCATTTTACTAATTAGGAAATAAATACCTGCCCATACCTGTTCATATTGAGTATCTTTCTATTCCCATTTTGGAGGGTACCTTAGACATGAACTCAAACTTAAGAAATCAGTAAATTATCCCTGGGGTATCAAGGTAGAAATTGCAAGTGAAGAAAGGGAACTTGGTCTCACTTTCATCAGAAGCCAAGGTCCCCAGAACTGAATCTGTTCCAGATCACAGTGTCTAGATTTAGAGTGGATAGGTCCCTCTAGGAGAGGGAATAGGCACAGTCCTGCAGCCCCCATAGATTCAGCAGTGGGTCTTTAGGGATGGAAATTTAAGGAAACATTCAGGACAAAGCATACAAATTTTGAGTATAAAAGAAAATTGGTAACAGGCTCAATGAAAACCAGTCCATGAGCCTGAAGAATACTTTGCCTTTCCTTTGTGTATATTTCTATGTGATTCTGGAGAAATGACAGACCCATTCAACATTCATTTCAACAAATATGTATTAAATTCCTATAGGCAAGGCATTCTAGGGATACCATGAAAAAGAAAATCCTAAAGGAGTTTAAATTATATTGTAGAAGGAAGCTATCACGCATATGACATGTGCACACCCATATAATATGAAGTAGGATATAACAGGATCAAAGGAGAGCTAAGAAGTTTCTCCTTCCCTAGGTCTAGGAAGCACTAGGAAAAGTACTAAATGAAATGTGAAAACTATGAGAAAGGAGGTGTAACTTTTACTGGGATCATGGGGGTGGAGGACAGGGAAGGGGAAGGAGATTAGGAAAGGTTTTGTAGAAGACAAGGTGTTTAAATTGCATTGGACGTTAAGTGTCAGAAATAAAAGCTTATGCTTTATTTGATGGACAATGGGGAGCCACTGAAATTTTTTGGATAGAAGACAGTGATAGAAGTCCAGCTGTTTGTCAGGAAGAATAGTTTCTTGGAAGCAGAGTTTTGGAAAATATATTGGAAAGGAAAATCTTAGAAGCAAGTTAGGCATGTGGGTGGCTCAGTTGATAGAGCACCAAGTCTGATATCAGGAAGACCTGAGTTCAAATCTAGCCTCAGACACTTCCTAACTGTGCCCTTGAACAAGTCACATAACCTTTGTCTTAATTTCTCATCTGTAAAATGGGGATAATAATTGCACCTACCTAGCAGGGTTGCTGTGAGGATCAAATCAGATAAAAACTGTAAAGCACTTAGCATAGTGCCTAGCACATAGTAAGCACTATATAAATGTTAGTTCTTATTAGAAGGCTATCATAATGATCTGGGAGAAAAACGGGCCTGAACTGATAATAATAGCTAGCATTCATATAAGATTCATAATGTACTTTACATAGATTATCTCATTAGATCCTTACAATAGCCCTCTGAAGTAGGTGCTATTATTATCCCTAGTTTACAGATGAAATACTGAGGAAAAGTGGGATTAAGTGATTTCCCAAGGTCACACAGTTAAGTCAGTATCTGAGGCAGCACTGAAGCCCAGGTCTTTCAGATTCCAAGACTGTCCTCTACACCAGCTTCAGAAGATGAGTGAGTGTTCCTTACTCCAGGTAGAGGCATTCCATCTACTGGGCCATCTAGCAATCCCATCCACAAGGATAGCTTAAGAGAGTTTATCAAATTTCTGACTCTGTGAGATTCATTCTCAGTTTAATGAAAATCATCCCCTCAGTTAACAGTCTGAGCTATCTGAAAGTGAAAATGATCTCTTTCAGAAGACAGTAGGCTTCCACTCTGCAGAGGTGCTCAAGTAGAAAGATTTTCAGGATGGCAACAAGGGCCATCTTATCATTTCCCATCTGATTGCTCTCCTCTGGATTTCATCACACCCCAAAGCTGGTCATAATCACCACCACCCCATCCCTACCTCCTACTTTTCATCTTTTTATTTATTCCTGTAACAGTAAGCACCCCAACATACACAGGGGGGTTTTCCATCACAGGTTCTTAGATCTGCATTTATAAAAGGAAAGGCAACTTTTGAGGGGTTAACAATCACTTCAATCAAGCACATGTATCATTCCTTTAACCAAGCACATATATGATTCACCTAATTCAGGAGAGGCAGCACCCTGAACTTCAAAGAAAATACAGAGAAATCAAAAAGTCAACAGATATGGCTTCCTCTGCCTAATTCAACAGACAAATTAGGCCCATAGTTATCAGAGAGGGAAGCACTGACATCTGGGTTCTGAAAGCCAAGGGGCTCCTTAGCAGCTTCCCAGAGTCCTCATTTGGCCAAACAAACACTTCCAGTCAGTAAGCCCCAAAGTAATCAACAAACATGACTTCCTTTGCCTGACTATAATTCAATGGAAAGGTACAGCTGTATGACCATAGTTACCAGAGAGGGAAACAGGACATCTGGGTTCTGAAAGCTGGCAGGGGTGGGGGGAGGGGAGCGGGGGGCAGGGGTAGGGGGCGGGGAAGGGTTCCTTAAAGTGATTTCCCAGAGTCCTCATGTGGCACTCAAACCTTATTATAAAAACTAAGTCCCAAAGTAAAACCTTGCCCTCAGAGTATTAATACCTTTTTTAGAGCCAAAGGACATCCCAACCCTTCAAAACTAGTGCCTCATTAACAAAAGCTATGAATGTTCCTACAAATCTTCCATAATCAAACTCCCCTTAATGGGTAGGCCCATTAATGGGTGGGGAAAGTCTTTAATCACATCAACAATACAAATTCACATACTGTTTCTAGTTAAAGAAACTCTTGTTACTGTACTTTACTCCAAGTAAAGACTCTTGATTGATAAAGGCAAGATTCAATCAAACACTTGATTATACTAAAACAAAAACAGCAAAAGATCCTAATTTTACTGGCCATTACAACCCCCCCCACACACACACACATACACCCCTTTAAATCATGAGCTCCTTGAAGGCAGGGAAGGTCATTCACCTTTCCTTGTGTCTCAATCACTTAGCAAGGTGCCTACAAGTAATAGGCACTTAATAAATGTTAATAGATCGATTGATCTAACTAGCAGACACCCTTTCCCATCCCCAAGCCACAGTCAACCACCAGTGTTCAGCTGGTAGGCTGTGAAAGGCAAAATGGTAGAATGAATGAATGTCAGTCTTGAAATTCTGCAAACCTTGGATTCAAATCCTGTTTCTGACATCAGTTATGTAACTTATCTGAGCTTCAATTTTCTCACCTGTAAAATGAGAAAGAAGCAGTAGATAGCTTCTAAACTTCTTTCTTGCCCTAAACCTATGATTCTAGGACTTCTCAAGCGATAGACTAGAAGTCGGAAGCCTTGGGTTTGTATCCTGACTGGAAGATACTCCGTGAGAATTCCCCTTAAAAACTGGACCTCACGTAAGCCTCAGTCTTAAAATATAATAATAATTGTACTAGTTAGATTTGCTGATTGGGGAAAGGAAGAGGGTATTAATGAACCAAAAGTTCTTTAAAAAATGAGTCGTCAATATTGTTACTATAAAGTGACAACAGAAGCCAGAACTTCACCTAGTGTCACTGACACCTAGGTTGCTTTAGGTTCTGAATTTCGATGCTTCAGAGCTCTGTGTGGGGAATGGATTGAGTTGAAGGAAGCTGGTAGCATATGGGGCTGCTGAGCTCAGACTGTACTTGCTCCCAATCTCCTCACCTTCTGGTCCAAAGGCAAAGTCTCTACATCCCTGTATCCCTTTGGACCTTCTGGTCCAAAGGCAAAGTCTCTACATCCCTGTATCCCTCAGTTTCTCAACAGATCTCATTGGATGCTCTCATCTGCCACCTGGGTCATTAGCACCTCACTTTAGTTTTAAAAAAGGGGAGGAGAGATGCAGGGGAAGCTTGGTCTCCTACAAGTTGATCTGAAATGGTTGATATCTAATGATATCATATGCCAATCACAAATCCCCAGTACTTTATCTCCCTGAGCTTCACTAATTCTTGGAGGCAAGCTGAGTGTCCATGTGTATGTAACTATACCTTGATGACTCTCTAATGAGGCAGCCCTATCTCTTGGTCAAACCAGAAGGATCACTTATGGTCAGCTCCCTGCCCATTGGAGATCCTTGAGCAGCTCAGCAGGGACCATGGTTGTACTTTGAGACAGAAAGGATGATTGATGTAGAAAGTCCATTAGGTCTGGGGCCAGAGGATGTGTGTTCTCATCAAAGCTCTTCTAATTCTAATTCTTACCTGTGGGATCTTGGGTAAGCAAATTAGCTTCTCTAGGGTTTAGCCCTTTCATCCATAAAATGAAGGGGTCATGCAGAAACTGGCTCATTATTTTTTACTCATTACCATGTTCACCTGTTTGAGTAGGGTTAATTCATGGTATATTTGATGTAGGCTAAATGACCATTAGTTCATATTAATTAATCCATCAATTAAAGAGAATATTAACTCTCTTTCTTCTGCTTCCCCTTTCTCCCTTCTCTGAGAGGCCCCTTCCTAATTCAGGTCATTAATGCCTGATTTCCTTTCCTCTCACAACCCCCATGAAAATATGCTCTCAGGAAAAGTACTGTTCCAAATTGGGTTGGTGATAGTCTACTAGTCTTTACCCTGGACAGTTTTCAGCTGACATATCATTTAGTTCTGGACTTCATCCGTTTAAAAAGATGTGGACAAACTGGAAAGTGTCCAGAAGAAGGTAAAAAAAGATGATAAGGGGATCTGAAGTACAGGAAATGAGGAATGGTGTTATGCAAATAACTATGTTATTTGCATGTTGTTTCCCCTATTAGATCGTGAGCTCTTCAAAGACAGAAACTGTCTTTTCCTTTCTTAGCATCCCCAACACTTAGTACAGTGCAGATATTTAACGTTTACTGACCAACTGACTTCCATGGGAAAGAAGGATTAGTCACATCCAAGAAGAGAGCTAACACCAAAAGATAGGAAATTCAAAAAGATAGATTTTGTATAAACCTAAGGTGGACATTTAATACTTTTAATATTTGAGGACACGAATGGGTTGCAATCTCCTGGGCTGGAGAGACTATTTCTATTGATGAGATTGCAGAATCATGAAAGTAAACGGACCTTTATTGCCAAATGTTTTATTGATGCTTTTTCCCCCTTTTGCACCAAATTCCCAATACCCTCTCAACAGAGCCCTCCTTTATAACAATGAAAACAATTAAGTAAAACTACTGAAGAGAGTAACCTTTTCTAATATTTTATCCAGCTCCTCTCCGCTGAAAAGAAAGGGTGTTTCATCATCTATCCTTTGGAATCAAAACTGGTCATTGTATTTAATCCAAATTCGCAGAATTACAGAATTTCAGAGTTTAAAGAGACCTCAAAAGCTACCTAGCTCAACACATGCCAGAAAAAAAATTATATTAATCTATAGCATATCTATAAGTGGTCAGCCAGACTTCTGTATGGTAACCATTTCTCCAGCACAATAGCATTTCATTCTATTCATATATTAGAATTTATTCAGTCATTCCTCAATCAATGGGCACTTACTAGGTTTTATTTGTTTATTAGCACAAAAAGTTCTGCTAAGAATATTTTGGTATCCTTGGGTATATATTTATCATTTACCTTCTTGGGGTATAAATACAGGAGTAGAGAAACAAAAGCTATGAACAGTTTAGTAACTTTTCTTGAATAATTTTCAAGTGATTTTTTCCATAACATTGGGCCAATTCACATATTTACCAATAATCTATTGATGTGACTCAGACCTCTGGTATGGACTATTTCCATGTTAGATCATCACCACCAGCTTAATGGACTTGAGGTCAGACTTCAGAAATGTGTAAATTTGCATTTCTCTTCTTATTGGGAGTTGGAACTCCCCTTCCTTCCCCTTTCGTGGTTACTGATAGTTTGCATTTCTTTTTTCTTTAATTATTTATTCATACGCTTTGGCCACTTATCTATTAGCAAACGATTGTTATTTTTATATGTTTGTCTTAATTCTCCATATAACTTGGTTCTTGTATTTCTGTAAGACACTTTTATTATCAGTCAACAGATCGTCATTCTAGCAGGATTGATTTTGCTCATGACAAAGCTTTTTCCTTTGGGATAGTTGTAATGTTCTATTTAGTCAGTTGTGTTCTTCTCAATACTTCATTTGTTTACTCATTCCCCCATAGCTATAATTCTGAAAAGCAACTTCCATTATTCTTATGTCTTTTTAAACATGAATTTTATTTTTTATTTTCAACTTAAACCCCCAAAATGGACACTTTCAATGCATAGTATAATACCAAAAGCTTGTAGATAAAATTGCCAAGCATTTCATAGCAGTCATCTTTTAAAAAAATAAAATAAATTCCACATTATTTTCAAAGCTGTCCTTTTTGTGCTTCTTTCTGAATTTCTTTTCTGTGCATTAAAATATATGCATTTCAGTGGCTTTCTGTGAATCTCTGCCTGTCTCTCTCTGTCTCTTTTAGTTATCTCTGCCTCTCTTTGTCTCTCAGTTCCTCTCTCTCCCTCCCTCTTCCTCTCTCTCTCTCTCTCTCTCTCTCTCTCTCTCTCTCTCTTTCTCTCTCTCTCTCTCTCTGTGTCTGTCTGTCTCTCTATCTGTCTGTCTTTTCATCACTATTGCTAATCTCATTTCCTCCACCCCATTGAAAAACTGAGAAAAAGAAAAAAATCCTCAAATATAAAAGCATAATTAAGCTAAATAAATCTACGTTGTGGTCATATCCAAAAATGTATGTCTCTTTCAGCTTCTTGGGTCCATTGCCTCTCTGTCAGCAGGCACATAAGAATATTGTTGGGCATGCTATGATTGGAATTCCCTTTTTTATTTTATTTTTTAATGTAATTTTCATCAATTAATGTAACTCTGCTTCTCTCCTACCTCACCACCTCCCCACTGAAAAATTTTAAAAAATATATTTTTATTAATAAAGGAAACTCATAATAAATAACAGTCAAGCAAAACAAATTCCCAGATTGATTATGTCCAAAAATATGTCTTTATTTATACTCTGAAAATAATACTTTTGTGATAAATTTCATTATGAGACCTCTTGGTGGAATTGTGATTAGTCATTGCATTGCCCAAAGATCTTAATCTTTTAAAGTTGCTTTTCTTTAAAATACTGCTGTCTTTGTATAAATTTTTCTCACGTTTCTGTTCCCTTCACTCTGTATCAATTCATACCACCCAGAATTCTCTGAAATCATCTTTCACCTTTCCTTAGAACACAATAATATTGTGCTCTACAATACTGATGTTCTACAATTTGTTCATCCATTCTTGAATTGTCTAGGTAATCTGAGGCACCTCTTACATTCTAGTATTTTTGTTTTGCTTTTTATTTGCCTTTAGGAAGCTTTGTTTTTATTTTTGCTTTTGACCATTGTCTTCCCTGGTGTTATACTTGATCTTAAACCTGTCTCCCTTCTCCCCCAATTTCCCACCTCCACCACCACAAGATACTACCTCGTACCTCGGCTTGTTTCTCTGTTGAGTTTGATGTTTTCTATACCAAACTCTGTGTGTGTGTGTTTATCCTTCCTTTGTCAGTTTCAAATAAGAAATTGACACCTTCTCTTCTAACCCTTCCTCCAGTTTGTGGACTCCTCCAGCATTGCAATTAGGAGAAATAACAAATTCTACCCTCTTCTGAATTTCTGCACTAGTGAATGACTCCTTTTCCCCTCCCTTCTCTTATCCCTGACTAACCATTTTATTACTGAACTCTCTAGTTTTGCTTTGAAGACATTCAGATTCTAAAGGGTTACCTGGGTCCTCTCTCCGTCTCAGAATATTAGTACCACATCAACATACAGTCCCTTTAAATTGCTCAAATAAATTTACCTTTGTGAGTTTCTCTGAATGCATGTTTGTATTTAATATGCTTGAAAGTCCTTTATTCCATTAAAGATCCAGCCTCCTCACCCTCCCGGATTCCCTCAGGATTACACTGAGCTTTTAAGGGTAACCCATTCTCCATTGTAAGTCTATTTATTTTGCTTTTCAGAACACTTTATTTCAAGACCTCTTATTTTTAGTAGAAGCTGCCAGGTCTTGTGTGATCGTGACTGTGGTCATTCAGCTATGACATTCCTGGGATTTTGCATTTTGGGATTCTTTTCAGGAGGTGATTGGTGAATTCTTTCCAGCTTTACCCTCTCTTTCTAATTAGTCTGGGGGTTTTCATTTGTGTCTTCTTGAAATGTGGTGTCCAGGCTAAGTTTTTTAGTTTTTAATACTAGATTTCAGGGAGACCAGTGATTATTATCTGGTTTTGACTTCTTTTTATGTCACTTGTACTTTTTTTTTACATCAGATATATGTACATCTTCTTTTCTTTTTTCCCAGTCTCTTGTTTTTATTTTAATATTTTTTTGCTCTCTCATGGAATCACTGATTTCCCTGTGACCTATTCTAGTTTTTAGGGTGTCGATTTCAGGCATAGCTTACCACTTTCTCTTCTAAATTGCTTGTTTTCCTTCCAATTCTTTTCTCTAAATCTTTAATTTTGGAACTCTTTCTTTTCTTCCAGACGTTCCTATAGTTCTTTGTGGAAAAATTCAATTTTTTCTTTTGAGTCTCTTCTTGCAGCTGTAAAAGAGTTAATCCTCATTTGAGGGAATCTCTAGATCTATAATAATTTTTTAATACCAGTCATTATTTCTTTTGATTTACTCATATTTCCAGTTTTATTTCCTGGAATGGAGCTTTGTGCCAAGGTCAGCCTCCACTCACTGCTGGGGATTTGATTAAGGTGGTTGACTCTTCTTAGTCTTATCTTGGGTTCCGTGGGCTCCTCTGCTTTCTTCCACTTCCCCGGGTTAGGCCTCCCTGGTTCTTTGAGGTTCAGGTTCTTTAGGGACCTTTCTGAAGTTTCATGATAGAGGATAAGTCCTGGGATATCTCAGTCTGATCATTGCAGTGCTGCCCTAGTTGATGCCCCTTACTACTTCCCAGGACTTTTAAGATCTCTATATCATGGCAAAGAATTATGTTTGTCCTTCGTTGCCAAAGAAGACCATGTCATCAGAGAAATAATGACATGACTTGCACTTGACTTTGTTTTTTGAGTGAGGCAGGCCACCAGCCCCACTTCTCCTCCAAAGCCATCTGAATCCAGTGACCAGATATTCATCAGGATGACTGGAGATGACCCAGGATGAGGCAGCTGGTGTTAAGTGACTTGCCCAAGGTCACACAACTAGTGAATGTCAAGTGGATGCCCATCAATTAAGGAATGGTTGAACAAGTGGTGGTATATGAATATAATAGAATACTATTGTGCTATAAGAAATGGTGAGCAGATTAATTTCAGAAAAACCTGGAAAGACTTATATGAACTAATGCTGAGTGAAGTGAGAAGAACCTGGAGAACATTGTACACAGTAACAGCAACATTGTGCTATTACCTACTTAGCTCTTCTCAGCAATGCAATGATCTAAGACAATTCCAAAAGACTCATGATAGAAGATACTATCCACATTCAGAGAAAGAACTATGGCATCTGAATGCAGATGGAAGTAGACTATTTCCATTTTTTGTTTTTTTTCTTTTTCATGGTTTTGTCCTTCAGTTTTGACCCTTCTTTCACAACATGACTAATGTGGAAATATGTTTAATATGATCATACATGTATAACCTATATCAGATTGCATTCCATCTTGGGGAGTGAGGAGGGGAAGGAAAAAAAATTACAACTCAAAATCTTATAAAAATGAATGCTGAAAACTATCTTTACATGTAATTAGGGGGAAAGATAAAGTACCATTAAGTGGAAAAAAAAGATCTCTAACTCAGGGCTTTCTCACGGCCCTAGGATCCTTCAGAGCTTGGTGCCTACAGACACAGAGCTTTGCAGGACGTATCTAGTCCTGGGCCAGCTCTGATTCCTCTGGAAGGCTACTCTGCTCTGGCTTACTGTCTGTCTCCTTTCCTAGTGTCCTTGGGTGTCTGGCTTTCTTTTTTTTTTTTTAATATAGGTAGAAGTCACTTACTGTACTTTCTCATCATTCTGTCTGATGGGAATTTCACTATTTTGCTGGAGTAGGTAGGTTGCAGCTGGCCAGTTCAGGCAACCATTTTGCCTGGAAGTCTGTATATTTTCCCCAGAGGTATTAGTCTATAGCCAGACATGAAGCCAGGAAGACCTGCTTCCTCTAGCACATAATAGTTATATAACGCTGGGGAAATGATTTTGACCTCTTGGGGCTCTAAGCAACTCTCTAAGACGCTAAGTTACAGATAAAATGATGACCTGCACTGGTAAAGGAAGTTTTCAGGGGAAGCTCATATACTAATGAAATCATAGATCTAATCCCTAGCCTTAGAGTTCTTCAAAAATGAAATGATTGGTCTTTGAAGATGGTGAGCTTCCCGTTACTGAAGTATCCAAGGACAGGGTAGATGACTATTTGCTAGTGATGTCATTAAAAAGATCAAGCATTGGGCAGGGACTGGGCTAAAAAATAATACTAACAACAGAAGACAAGACCTGTTGTTGGGAAATATCCCTAAATGCCCCTCTACAGCTCTGCCTCGAACCTACCTGAACCATAAATAAAAAACCAGAAAGAACTACACTAATTTGCTGAGCTTCAGACTAAATCCAAGCATTAATTATTTACTGCACTGAGTTTACAACCAAACTTTTAAAGATACTAAGTGAACCAGTTTGAACCAGAACTAAGTCTTGAATATTTTCTAAAATTATTGAGCCATAACATTCAAATATTGACTGAATAGATCATGAAATGTACTGATAGTCCATAGAACTAGACAGAATCTTCCAGAAAACAGAGTCAAGTGTTTTCTTTTTACACAGGTGGAAATGAGGTCCAGTGTAGTTGATCTATCACTAATATTTGTTAAGCTCCTACTATGTGCTAGGCACTGTGCTAAGTGTTTGTTATCTTGCTTAGGGTTCCACATAAAAAAAAAAAAACAAATGTTAGAGGCAGGTCCAATTCCTTGGCTGTCTGGTTCACTTTCTACAACCACAGACCTGACTATAAATCACCAATTTCATTTTACTAGGCATCCTGGTATGGTGAAAGAAGAAAACAAAACATTTATTAAGCACCTGCTTTGTGCCTGGCACTGCACTGAATGCTTTGAAAATATCTCATTTATTCCTCACAACAACTCTGACAGGGAGGTGACATTGTTATCCCCATTTTATAATTGAAGAAATGAGTCAGATAAAGGTAGTGACTTGCTCAAGGAGACACGGCTAGTAAGTGTCTGAGACTGGATTTGAATTCAGGTCTTCCTGACTGCAGGTCTGTTCACTGAGTCACCAGCTGCCTCTGATGTTAGAATACTGGTTTTGGAGTCAGAGGATTTGGATTTGAATCCTGGCTGAGCTATTTATAATTTTTGAGCCTTTGGACAAGTATCACTTCTTTGGATCTCAATTTTCTCGCTTTCAAAACAGAGAAATGACCAATCTTAATCTCAGAGGAAAGATATGGACATGTACCTCTGCCTTTATTGGAATAGTGTGAGACTATGGCTGTAGAATATAGTATATACTGTCAGATGTAGTCAATATGTCCATTGGCTTTGGCTGTTATTTTCTTGGTTACAAAGGAAAGCTCATGATGTAGCAGGACTGGTAGTAGAAGCAGTCATAGAAATAGTAGTAGTAAAAGTTATAGTAGTAGAAGTAATAGTAGTAGAAGTAGTACTAGTAGTAATAGAAGTAGTAGTAATAGTAGTAGTAGAAGTAGTAGTAGTAGTAAAAGTAGTAGTAGTAGTAGTAGTAATAACAAGTAACATTTCTATAGCTCTTAATATATGCCAGGTACCATACTAAGGACTTTGCAATTATTATCTATTTGATTCTTACAACGACTCTGAAAGGTAGGAAACATGTTTGTAGTAGGGAGAGGTATGTCTGAAAATAACTGATAAAAACAAAAGGTATCAGTTAAACTTAAAAATAAAAGAAAGGTGGAATAAAGGAGAAGATAAGAACATGAAGAGGTTGAACTAAAGTCCCTCTAAGGTTTCTTTCAGCTTTAAATCAGATGACCATTTCTAAGAGCTGGTCAGAGTTCTGAACACAGACTGGTCTTTTTTCCAATGTTAAGAACTGGTATTTAAATACCTTTTCCTCATCCCAGTTTCTTTCCTTTTCGAATCAAAGCAATTTCAAAAACTGTTGAATAAGAGCCTTATGAATCTACCTTCAAACAATTCTGGCAAATTGTCTTCTCTGTTCTCCCACCCAGAATTGTAGTGCCAGAATCAGGTGTATGTGGTGATAATTCTTAGGAAAACACAAAAGATCTGTTTTTTACTTATCTGTTTTGAAGATGCCACCAGTATTGTTCGTGGCTTAGAATATAATTGTTCCAAAGAACTCTAATATGTTACATAGTTTTTGCATTATTCTGTCCATGTCCCAAGTCTTGGCATCAAAGTGGAAATTGGCAGGATCCCTCCCTATGTCTGTTTGTAAAGGGAATTTTCCTTGGCAATGTTGTACATGGATGAAATACCTAATCCAGTTTGGCTGGTGCTTCCTCAAGACTCTCAGCAGTTAGACGATGAAGGGCCATTTTTTTCTGAATCAGATAGTTGCCTTCTGTCTAGTTGTGTTCTTTTAAATGGGAATTAGCCCCCAGAGCTTCTGAAGCTTGGTGGAGTCATTGGCTGGAGAAGGGGTATCTGAAAGGAGTTAAAATAGGACATATTTCAGACAGATTGCTGATCAATGGAAAAAGCTTCTTCAGTCCTAGAAATGATTAATTTCCAAAGGTTTTTGGCCAGTGAGACAAGTTTGGAGTACCAGATAAGCTCACAACCTCTTTAGGACTTGGAGGAATTGCTGAGAGTTTTCAGAAAAGGATTTTAGGGTTTGGATTTTATTCCTCCCTGAAGCAGTAACCACTTACATATCAAATGGGCTTGTGAATTTCTAAAAACCATAATTTGTAGCAGAGTCATAACTAGGGCAGAACAACTGGAGTGTTGTCTCAGAGTGTCAAATTTATAGGGTGTCAAATTTAGACAGCTCTTGTGGTACTTGCAGGCCTCCAGCAGCACAGAAACAAGAGAACTTAGTACCTAGTTGATGAGAATAACTACTTAAAATCAGAAGATACCAGATGGTGGGCTGAAAGAAGCTCCACTTACCTCACTTGGTGCACTTCTCCACCCTCCCCCACTCCCCCCACCTATGTCTCTTCTTATCTAAACCTGTATCCTTTGCCTTAGCATAAAATACTCCTTTAGATAAAGAAGGGAGGAAATTTTTCAAAAGTCTATAAGCCTTACTTGAATTAATTCCTTTTCTTGGTTGTCTCCTGCTTCCCTGGGCCTATGGCCATGTGGGAGACAAGGCCAGGCACAGTTTCACTTGCTGTCTGAATTGCTCCTGGGCAGCTGAAACTTTGACTACAGCAATCACATCTCCTGCTCTATTAGAGGTTCATTGGGATGGAAATGGGAGGAAGCAATTCATCTCTGTAATATTGCAATATGTCTGTCACAGGAAACCTCAAAGGAAGCATTGAGAGTTCTGACAACAATAGACAATTTCATTGTGTTTCAGCCTCAGCCCCTGAAAGGAATGGGGAAGGCAGAGTCATGGGGGTATAAGTTGGGGTGCCATTGACTAGAGTTATCTCACCTCAGTAGGGGCTGAGCAAAGGCCAAATATAGGGAAGAGAAATGTGTTCATTGAATTCAAAGTCAAAATGGATCTCGTTCATATTACCCAGAAAACTGGTCACCAGTTGTGGGTTTCTTTGGGACTGTCCAACCTAAAGGGACTAGACCTGACTCTCAACTTTAGAAACAGTACCAGCTTTGGAGTGGGGGACCTGAGTTCAAATCCCACTTTTGTTGCTTTCTACTACCTGTATGTCTTTAACTCATTTAATCTCCTTGGGCCTCCATTTCCCCATCTGCAAAGTGAGGGGATTTGGGAAAGGCCTCTGAGGATCCTTCCAACCCAAAATTTATAATCTTATGAATTTCTTGTTACTCTCTGACCAATCATTCTGTCCCTTGATATGCCTTCTTTTCTCTCTTTCCCCATCCCCTCAAACAATGACATTTAGATTATCTGGCTATATCCTAGCTCTTTTATGTGACTATCTAATAGAAAAAGCATACTGATTTCTTCGGGCCATGGTACTCTGGAGGAAGCTGGCATTAGAAAAAGCTCAGAACTGAAAATGAGACATTGGACCAGTCCTTATATCTACTAGGGCTTTATTTCCCTGACAATAATAGGACAAGGTTGGTCTAGGTAACCTGTAGGACCGTTCCAGTACTGGCATTCCATTGTTCCATATAGTTTATCAAACGAGGAAGCAGCTAGATGGTCAGAGGATAGAGTTCTGGGCCTGGAGTCAGGAAAACCTGAGTTCAAATCCTAATTCAGACACTTACTAACACTAACTGCTTGACCTTGCAGACAAATGACTTAACCTCTGGTTGCCTCAATTGCCTCAACTATAAAATTAAATTAAAATTTAAAAAATAGCTCTTACCTCCCTGGTTGTGAGGATCAAATGAGGTAGTATTTGTAAAATGTTTCACACATCATGGGTGCTTAATAAATATTTATTCCCTTCCCTACCACTCTAATTCTGGTAATGAAGGTACCACCCTTGGTCATAGGAGAACCCAAAGTTCCCTGGCTTGCTACCTTGTCAGAAGTGACTATTTTGGCATCATTGAAATCTGGTCCACAGTGGTATGATAAGTGGAAAAAGCGCTCAACTTGGAGTCAGGAAGCCTGACATTAAATGCACCTTTGATGCTGGCTGGTTGTATATTGGTGGATAAATTATTTTATCTCTATGAACTTTAGCTTTCTCATCTATAAAGTGAAAGCAATTATACTTGCTCCACTTATCAAGACTGTTGAGCACCTTAAAATGTATATGTGCATGTATCTATTTATATATATATATATATATGTATCTGTGTCTGTATACCTATTTGCGTACATCTTTGTATATATGTATATACATATATGTGCATATGTATACACACACAGTGTGTGTGCATATATATGTATGTGTATATTATATATATATATATATATATATATATATATATAATATGGAACTGATGTTAACATAATAGGAAAAAATACAGAAACAATTCCTACCTAATTGCACAGACAGTGAAAAAATTCCCATATATTTTCCAGTGGGTCTCCAGATTTCTTCCCTGAAAAACCTATGTGATCTTGTCAAATTATGGTAGAGGTTGGCAGTCTCTACCCTCAATATATATAGAGAAACTGGATTTGCTAGAAGACCAACTTCTCCCCAAGCTGACGTTGATCCACTCCATCAACTTTTGGGGGTAAGGATGAGCAGAGGGGGAAAGTACTAGGTCTTGAATACCTCCCATCATTCATTGGGATCAATCCTCCCATAAACACTGTACTCTTCAACCAGGAACTTAGAGCCAGGAAACATTTCTCACACTGCATAGCCAAGAGAGTGAAGGAATTGGCTGGCATTTGCTGTGTTGTAGTGCAGGTGTGGTTGTGGTTCTCTCTTCTCCAATTCTGGGCAGAAGAATAACAGACAATTGAGTACTGGGGATCTTGATTGCAGATCTGTTTGGCACTCAAAGCCCTTCATAACCTAGTCCCTTCCTCCTAGCTTTCCAGTCTTACACCATGTAATCTTCCATCCAATGACACCAGCCTCCTGGCTGTTCCAGCGAACAAGACACTCCATGTCTCTGCCCCAGGAGTTTTCTCTGTGTCCCCTGACTGGAATGCTCTCTTAAACTCTGCCTACTGACTTCCCTGGTTTCCTTAAAGGCCCAACTAAAATCCCATCTTTCAGAGGAAGCATTTTCCAACTCCTCTTATCTAGTGCCTTCCCTCTATTAATGATTTCCCTTTAATCCCGGATTGTTTATATATATTTGCTGGATGTAGTCTCCCCCATTAGATTGTAAGCTTTTTGAGGTCAGAGACTGTCTTCTGCCTCCTTTTGTATCCTCAGCTCCTTGCAAAATTCCTGGTACAAAGTAAGTGCCTAATAAACATAACAGCAATTGATTGACTGAGCTCTCTGTTCCCTTCTTGCTTCAACTACAGGGGCAATGTTCCCTTCTATAATAGCCCACCTTCCTGTTTGCCATGGAAATCTGCTTCTTCCAATCCTCTTTCCTCTTCTTGCTCTCACAGATTGCCTTCCCTTGAAGATCTGACCCCTGGCTAGTTGTCAGCAGAACATTTGACTGAATCCAAGCCTCCTAGGTTCAACTTACTATTTGGGTGACCATTTTTTTTACAAATGGATTAATATTAATATATACTGGGGGCCTGTTTTTTTGTTCTGGTTTGGGCAGTGATTTATAAATCCCTTCCCTTCTGAGCTTATTTCCTCATTTGAAAGTGAGGAGATTTGACATAACCCCCTCACCCCACCTCACCCCCCCACCTGCTTTTCAGCTAAACTGGTGATTTCATTAATAAATAGTGAGATGGTAAAGAACTTCCCCTACCAGTGCAAGTCAGTGCTTTCTTTGTAATTTATAGTCTTAAGGAGTTTCCCTGGGGACACTGGGAGGTTCAGAAAGTTGCTCAGGGTTAGGCAGCTGACATGTGTTAGAGTCTAGTCTTCTCTATCCTGAGACCAGCTCTCTATCCATTATATATCACAGGGTTCCGTGTGGCCATAATCCCCCTTTCTCTCATATCTCAATAACTTCATTCCTAGGAACAAATCTCCTTCTACCAGGGAAGGGTAGATATTTCCCTTGAAAAGATACTGAATAATGTTCTTGATTATTTCAAGCTTTCCTGGGTTCAGACTTTAAACACAGTGACTTCAAATTCTGCATCCTGAGAGAACTTCATGTCTTTCTTATCTCACTTTTATCATCTTCCTCTCCTCAACTAGACTTTCCTTGTATTTAGCAATACAATTGCTGCCCCACAGCTGCATGTGTGGAGAACTAATCTGGGTTCTCAACTAGGTCTACCAGCTTTTTGTATCTGACTTTTCCTGACCCCATTTGGAATTTTCTTGGCAAAGATACTAAAGTAGTTTTCTTCTCTAGCTCATTTTCCAGATGAGGAAACTGAGGCAAACAGGGTTAAATGACTTGCCCAGGGTCACACAGTTAGTGTCTGAGACCAAATTTGAACTCACAAAGATGAATCTTCCTGACTCTGGGCTGGCTATGCTATCCACGCTAACTGCCCCAGCCCTACCAGTTAGTGACAATTCATGAAGAAGATCTTAACATCCTGGGATGGAGAGCAGGATGGGGACTATTAGTGAATCCCTTGTGTAAAAATCCAAAGAGTCCCGAAGAATTTCCCAAGGGATCAACTCCCAAAATAAAATTCCTTTAAAGCATCATGGTATATTGGACAGTATGCTTGACTCAGGCAAGAAGACAGATTCAAATTTTGCTTCAGGATTTGCTATGTAACTCTGAACAAGTCACTTAACATCTCTGGACCTCTAGAACTAAAGCATAGGATTGTAGATTTACAGATGGTAGGAACCTTAGTGGCCACCAATCCAACCACCTCATTTTACAGATGAGATAAATGGTGCCCCAAGAGGATCTGACTTTCTCAAAGTCCCACAGAGAATAAATGAATGAACTCAGCTCTGCTGACTCCAAATTCATTCCTTTTCCCACTATGCCATGTTGCCTCTTCTCTCCCACTTCCCTCTTCTCCTTCTCCTCCTCTTTTCTCATCTATAAAATGGGGATAATAGTAGTATCTACCACACAAGGATATTGTGAGGATCAAATGAGTTCATGCATCTAAAAGCACCTTGTAAACCTAAAGTACAACAGATGTGAGTTATGATTACTAGTACAATGGATAGCAGACTAGTGGGAAGGAGTGTGGCTTGATAGAAAGAGCAAGAGATTTGGAGGCAAAGGACCTGGATCCAAATCCTGCCTCTGACACCAGCTGTATGAGTTTGGGGAAATTTTTGAATCTTTCTGAGCTTGATTTTCCCCATCTGTAAAATGGGGATAATAGTACCCTGGGACAGAGGTAGGATTGTTGTGAAGAAAACATGTGTATACACAAGTTACTGTCACACCTTCTGTTTCCAGGGATGCCACTTAGGAGAACTGCTCTATGCCAGGCAAAAAGGCATATCTTCAAGGTCTTTGGGACCAAAATAAACCCCCTTCCCACCCCACCCCCAGGCTCTTCTCCCATCTGCTCTCAGTTGGAAATCTACTGCTGTCTGTTTAATTTGAGGTCTGCATCTTTCTCCCTGTTAGAGTTTAGAGGAAGTTGGCAGCCCTCAAGGCTCACACCTTTCTCTGCCAGCCCATTCTGTACCAGACATTGTCAGGCAGGCCAGTCCAGTCAGCTTGAGGCGTTTTCCGATATGGATTTGGCTCAGCTGCTTCAAAACAGTAAGAACCTTGCTTCATAAGTAAAGGCCACACACTTCTGCACAAAGATTTTATTAATAAAAAATACTTCCAAGTGTGTCCTGTGTGTGATGAAAGCTTAAAGTACAAAACATATACAAAAACAAAAAAACAAGCAAAAAACAACAAAAATAAGATAAAAACCTAAACAATCACAGGAGGTGCTGGTTTGGTCACAATACACAGCACTGTGCATAGAGTTCTGGGTGACTGTCCTAAAAGTTGGTGCAGGAATCTGGTGGGTTCTCAGGACTTTGGAGGGGGCAGGTGCTGTCACCTCTCTGATTTCTCCTTCATCTTTCCCTTATTTCTGGCTATAAAAAGGAAGAGTTTATTCTACTAGTGTTTCTCTTGGATAGCACCAACACCACATTTTCAGTGGCCCATGACACACAGGAAGTGAGACTTTGAGGGAACTTATACATTGGCAGTGCCAGAGAAATCAGAGTCATACTACTCCTCACTCTAACTCCCTGGGAGGGACTTATGGGGTTCTGTAGCACTTGGGGTGGTGGTGGGGGGTGGGGAAACTGGGGTCTTTTCCCTTTGGTATGTAAACCACTCTGTTCTCAGTCTCCCTATGCTGAAGATATGATGGGAGCTGCTGGCTTCAGACCCTAAAGGGTAGGAATACTGGGTCTTTGATGCCTTCAGGGAGAGCCACATAAGCAATATTTCCTACCAGCTTCAATATCTATGGCTTAGACCTTCCAATGTTGGTCTGGATTTCCCCTTAGGATACAAAGGGGAGGAGAGGAGAACTTTTAGGATTTCCTAACCCCAAGTGGCTAAGCAATAACTTCCCAACTAGTTCATGTAGATCTGCTGCTCTGGGGCTACCTTACTTATAGGTGTTTCCTGAGTAAGGTTGTATGTCTATGATTTTGCATGTATTCACATGCTGTGTATATGTTTAGATGTATTTGTGCTTGCATGTGTGTGTGTGATGGACTTAGTCAAGTCTCTGAATAAGAGGCAGGTTTTCTCTTACCCTTTCAAATAAATTCTGTACCAGATTCAAGGGCAGCTGGGTGGCACAGTGGATAAAATGCCATCCCTGGAGTCAGGAGAATCTGAGTTCAAATCTGACCTCAGATACTTACTAGCTGTGTGACCCTGGGCAAGTCACTTAAACCCATTGTCTCCCCCAAAAAACAAAAACAAAAAATCCTGGACCAGATTCAAACTTTCAGACCTCAGGATGGATAGTGCTACCTACTAAGTAATACCTCTCTCTCTTTTCAGCCCTTCCTGTCCTTGCCCAGGACCCTGCTCCTGTTTCTAGACCTCAGTCCCCTCCCTGGGGTAGAGAATGCTGTTCGTATTAATGCTGTTGTAGAAATGAGAGTTGAATTGGTTGAGGACAGAGCCACTGTAGCCAAGGTGGTTGGAGGGCATGGAGTTGGACCAGTCACCCCCACCCCCATGGCTGGGGATGTTAGGGAGTGGGGAGAAGGAGTTAAAACTCAGGAAGTTCTGACCCATCTTCTCAGCACTCTCATTGTTGAGTCCTGGAGGAGCCACCCCTGAGCGAACTGTAGAATTAGAGCCACTGACGTAGGCCGTCATGGTGGACAGGAAGCCAGTGAGACATGGGTTGCCTGAAGGAGAAGGAGGAGAGCGCTTCCCTGGGGAATTGTCAGAACCCGGAGAGGC
The DNA here is from genome assembly GCA_023548195.1 of Bettongia penicillata ogilbyi. Classification (NCBI taxonomy): domain Eukaryota; kingdom Metazoa; phylum Chordata; class Mammalia; order Diprotodontia; family Potoroidae; genus Bettongia; species Bettongia penicillata. The sequence goes on from JAJHZJ010000090.1 coordinate 10,575,073, forward strand.
ACTGTCTAACATGTCCTGGGGCTCTGTGGTCTTGGGGCTGCCAGACAGGAGACTGTCCTCAGACTTCTCTGAGGCCAAGGAGCCCGTGCTGGAGGTAACATCTGACTTCCTCTTTCGCTTTCTACGGAAATTTCCATTGTCAAACATCTTCTCACAGTTTGGATCCAGAGTCCAGTAATTCCCTTTTCCTGATGAAAACCAGGGGTAAATGATAAGTAGAGAGATATAGTCAGGTTTTCCCTCCCCCATAAAACCCAAAGTCATCAAAGATTTCACTGTGGAATGACACACTATTGAATTTGGAATCAGCAAGGGCTGAGCTTAAACCTTGCCTCTAGCATTTGCTAGCTGTGTGACCCATATACAAATCACCTAACGTCTCTTCTTAGCCCCCAGTTTGCTTGTGAATATAATGGGGATAAAAATACTTTGAGTAATCATCTGTTGGGGTTGTTCTGAGGCTCAAATGAGATAACAAGGCACTTTACAAACTTTAAAGCAGTTATTTAGGTCAGCTATTATAAATAGACAGATGAGAAGCATTCTACTTTCTAATCATTCACAAGGATTATTTATTATGGGTCTCATCCTATACTAGTAGACGAAGGATCACAGAATTAGAGCTGTAAGAACCTTAGTGATTACCTTGTCCAACATTCTCAATTTATAGATTGGGGAACAGGAACTCAGAGAGGTTATATGACTTGTTCAATGATGAACAGCTAGTAAGTGGCAGAACTGAGCCTTGAATTCTACTTATAAGATCAAAGATTTTGAGTTGGAAGAAGAAACTTAGAGGCTATCTAGTTTCATTTTAAAGAGGAAGAACTAAGACCCAGAGAAGCTAAATGATTTTCCCAAGGTCACACCAGTAATAAGTAGCAGAGCTGAGATTTGAACCCAGAATTGTTTTCCCTATTTCAACAAGTGTTCTTAAAGCTCCTATCATGTATAAAGCCTGTAGTTTTAGGTGAGATATGGATAAGGATCCAGTCCCTACCCTTGAGAAGTCCTCTTTTGGGGTCATTTCTTTCACAAACCAGAAGCCATCTTTCCCATTTTTGAAGCTATGGACCTCTAGGAAGTCTCAAAGATTTTTACTCCAGCTTCTTCAAAATCCTAACTGACTTCACCCTCCAGATAGGAACTGGTGGTCAGGGAATAAAATGGGATGATGGGAATCACATTTCTGCTTCCACATTTTGCACCCCCTCCCCTTGAGCTGTCTTAACTCTGTCTTGTAGCACTCCAATTATTTTAGCTTCTCTCCTTAATTAGATAAGCAATTCATTAAGGACTGGAACCATTCCTTTGCTTCTTATATATTTATCAGAGAGGTGCCACTTTTCTCACGGGATTCTGAGCTGGAAGGCACCAGACAACAGATAGTCTAGCTGCTATCATTTCACAGATGAGCAAACTAAGTCCCAATCTGGGTTCTCTGGGACAAAAACCATCTACCCAGGGACACCAAGTCAGTAGTGTGGTGGGAAGGGCACTGATTTTGGAGTCTGAGGACCCTGAATTCAAGTCTAACCTCTGACACTCATGACCTGTATGACCTTGAGAGCTCCACTTAATCTCTGTAGATTCTAACTTCTCCCTCTGGAAAATGAATCTGGCTAGTGGGGGAATTTGTTTTGTTTATCTATGTATGTTTGTTACAATGATTTTTCTTTTTAAATCTCAAGGGGGCGATTAGTGGGAATAGGAAGAGAAGAAAGTAAATGCTTATTAATTGAAAAAAAGAAAGTGAAAAAGAAAGAGAAAGGAAGGAAGGAAAAAAGAAAGATAGGAGGGAAGGAAGGAAGAAAGGAAGGAAGGAAGGAAGGAAGGAAGGAAGGAAGGAAGGAAGGAAGGAAGGAAGGAAGGAAGGAAGGAAGGAAGGAAGGAAGGAAGGAGAAAGGAAGGAGAAACAGAGAGAAAGAAAAGGAAGGAGGGAAAGAAGGAAATGAGAGAGTTGGATGAGATGAATTTTGAGGTCCTTCCACTTCTAAATCTGTGATCCCTTGAACTCCCACTCCCAGAGCTTCTCACTGAATTCCAGAGCTCCTTCCACCACTCCAGGCCAAGTGTCTCATTTGGAGCTGGGTGTTTACCAGGGCCTCAGTAAATACTTAAAATGAAATGAGATAAATAAGACTCGTTCAGATAGAATCAATTTCTCTGCCTTGTGGGATCTCTCTTATTTTTAGAGGCTAAATGGGGAGTAAGAAGGGATATTGACCAGGACCTTCATTCTTGATTTTCAAAATTTGCTCACTAGAGATGAAGAATGGGGTTCACTAGCTCATGTAAATCACCCCACCCCCACATTCCCTCTTCCTGCACTCCCCCTCATACATCCCCACCTTCACACACACACACACACACACACACACACACACACACACACACACACTCTTACTTCTCCAGGGCACACAACACAGAGCCAGTCTTTCCAGCCATTCATTTGACTTTTCTGTGCCCCTTACCTGGATCATCCTCATCCCTGGGCACTTTCTTAAAGCAATCATTGAGAGACAGGTTATGCCGAATGGAGTTCTGCCAGCCAGCCTTGCTCTTGTTGTAGAAGGGGAAGTTGTCTGCCACATACTGGTAGATCTGGCTGAGGGTCAGCCTCTTGTCTGGAGCCCCGTGGATGGCCATGGCAATGAGGGCTGAATAGGAGTAGGGTGGCCGCACCAACTTCATCAGCTCTTCCTGGGAAGGGATGGGTAGCCAGCCCAGATCAGTAGCCCCAAGGCCACTTGGCAGCAACTGCCTCTGCATGCCGTAGGACTGGGGGAGGAAGGGTCCAGGATTGGAGCCTGGGAGGTAGGGCGGAGGGGTGATGGCAGGCCCATTCAGCCAGAGGTAGGGGTTTGGTGTGGCCCCATAGTCCCCACTGCTATCATAGCCCGAAGGACGCTGGGGACTGGGCATGTTCTGTGGGTGAAAGAAGTTTTCATAATAGATGTTCATCTCGGGGGGTTCCTGGCCAATGTTGGGGAACTGGGGGCTGCAGCGGGGTGGGGAGTGCGCCTGGAGATCAAAGGAGCTCATGGTCTGACTTCTGGGGACCAGTGGCCCCTCCTGAGCCACGGAGCACCTGGGTAAGGCTGTTCCTGGAACAGGTGCAGCAGCTGGACCCAGGCCCTAGTACTTATACACCTGTGCAGTGTTTAGCCTTGGGCTCATGCTCCACCCCAGGGCTGCAGGGACTGGCTGGAGATCTGGCTGATAGGGAGTCCCTTGCCTTGGGGGAAGGTTGGCTGCCTGACTGAGGAAAGTGTCTCAGCAACCCCCTCGGAGGCTCAGGCTATTTCCTCAGTACTGATGAATGAGGAGAATTTTCCTCCCAGCAGCACCCAAGGCAGGAAGTCTCCTGTAGTAATGCTGTGAAGCCTGGACAGTCCTCTCCCAGGGGCTTATTAAAGCTGATGTTCCAAATACTCAGTGTTTCTGTCTGTATCTCTGTCTCTCTAACCCTGTCTCTCTCTCTCCCTCCCTCTCCGTCTCTTTCTATGAATCTGTCTCTCTTTGTCTTTATCTCTGTGTCTGTGTCTGTCTCTGTGTCTCTGACTCTCTCCCTTCTTTCTATGTATCTTTGTGTCTCTGTATCTCTGTCTTTCTGTCTCTGTCTCTCTGTCTCTATCTCATTCTCTGTCCCCCACCAGTTTTCTCTTTTTCTCTTCATTCTCCAAAAGCAATAAGCAGATATGAGGCTCTGATTCTGTTGAGTGTTCAAGTACTTAGAGCTAGCTAGCATCTCGCCCTACCCTCTCCTCATCCAGGTACCTCTGCTTTCTTGTATACTTCCTAGTAGCGAATTCTCAGTGAGGCCTAATCAAAGGCATCATCCCATACAAAGGCACAAAAATAACCAGAGGGCTCATGTTCTAGGGTATATACAGAGAACAGGAGCAGACCTCAACTGAGGAATCATATAGACAAACTGACATGGATTAGATTCAACAGATATAGCAGAATTGCATATTTAAAGATTCTTTGTGCATGTGCTGGCCAGTTTTTCCCTTTATGGGCCACATGTGAAGGATGGATGAGAGGAGAGACTGACAAAAGAGGAAGGGGATACAATGAAAACTAGGATCCTGAACTTGATGACTATTGAAGGGTGGGTTGGTAAAATCAGTCATGGAATCACATCCTTAGATTTGGATCTGGGAAGAACTTTAAGGATTATGTACTCTCATTTAAAAGATGGACTGATAGATTGAGAAAGAAGAGATAACTTGGGGAGGAGAGGAATTACAATGGCAGACAAAAGGCAGCAACTCACCTGAGCTCCCCCCAAACTCTTCTGAACACCATTAAATACCATAAAAGGATTACTATAGCAATCAAATCCACAAAAGGATAGGCTGGGCGAAAGTGGAGCACAGTCCAGCATAGCCACCCCAGATCAGAATGGGCCCCAGAAAACTAGGAACAGGCCTTGGGAGCTACTGAATCAGTAGTGACATCAGCTTCCAGAGTTCTCAGCCACAGATGGCAAAGAGGTGGAAACAATTGGTCAGAAGGAGATTACAGAGATCTCTTTGCTGGTGTGGAGGCAGGACTGTGTTGTTTTGTCCAAACTCTGATCTGGGTGCAATCCTCTGTGGCAGTCCAGGATGAGGAGGAGCATTAGTACTAGCATACCAGAACTTGCAGCCATGGAGAGGGAACCCTCCTCACAGGGCAGGGCAGAACAAATGCTTGTGGTCACTTACAGACCAGAGCACAAGCCAAGAGAGGAGTAGATCATACCACCTTGGAAGAACTGAAAAAGTATAGGTCCCTAGAAGTCCCTCTGAAAGTAGCTGCACAAAACCCCTGAAGCTTGGAACAGCGCATCCTTCACCCTGGAAGCAGAGCCCTACCTTAACACAGAATTAAAACTCAATAAATAGACTGGGAGAATGAGCAAACAACAGAGAAAATTCTAACCACAGAAAGTTACTATAGTGACAAGGAAGGTCAAAACACACATGCAGGAGAAGATAGCAAAGGCAAAGCTTCAAAAAAAAATTAATTGGTCACAAAAGAACTCAAAAAGTATTTTGAAAGTCAAGTAAGAAAAGTAGAGGAAAAATTGGGAAGAGAAATTAAAGTAACAAAAAAAATCATGAAAAAATTAATCAATAGCTTGTTAAAGGGCACACACACACACACACACATACACACAAAAACACTTAAGAAAATAATACATTAAAAAAAGGCTAGGCCAAATGTAAAAGAGATACAAAAAGTCAATGAGGAGAAGTATGCCTTAAAAAGCTGAACTGGCTAAATGGAAAAAAGAGGCATAAACATTCACTAAAGGGGAAAAAAAAACTTCTTAAAAAGTACAATAGACCAAATGGAAAAGGAGGTGCAAAAGCTCACTGAAGAAAATAATTTCTTAAAAATTAGAACTGAGCAAATGAAGTTAATGCCTTTATGAGAAATTAAGAAACAATAAAATGAAACCAAAAGAATGAAAAAAATAGAAGACAATGTGAAATATCTCATTGGAAAAACAATTGACCTGAGAAACAGATCCAGGAGAGATAATTTTAAAATTATTGGATTGCCTGAAAGCCATGATCAAAAAAAGAACCTACACATCATCTTTTGAGAAATCATCAAGGAAAACTCCACTGATGCTCTAGAACCAGAGGGTAAAGTAGAAATTGAGAGTATTCACCAATCACTTCCTGAAAGAGATTCCCAAATGAAAACTACCAGGAATATTATAGCCAAATTCCAGAGCTCCTAGGTCAAGGAGAAACTATTGCAAGCAGACAGACAGAAACAATTCAAATATCATGGAGCCACATCTGGGATAACACAAGATTTAGAAACTTCTACATTAAATGAATGGAGGGTTTGGAATATGATATTCAGGAGGGCAAAGGAGCTAGGATTACTACCCACCCAGAACAACTGAGTATGATATTTCAGAGGAAAAAATGGATATTCAATGAAATAGATGGCTTTCAAGCATTCTTGGTAAAAAGACCAGAACTGAATAGAAATTTTGACCATTAAATATAGGATTTAAAAGAAGAACAAAAAGGTAAACAGGAAAGGAAAATAATAAGGGACTTAATAAGGTTAACTGTTTACATTCCTACATGGGAGGATGATATTTGTTCCTCAAAAGAACTTTCTCATTATTAGGGCACTTAGGAATATATATATATATATATGCAGAGGGCACAGATGTGAGTTGAATATGAAAGAATGATATTTAAAAAAATAAAAATTAATAGGTGAGAGAGGAATGTACTAGATAAGGGAGAAGGGAGAGGTAGAATGGGATAAATTATCTCCCACAAAAGAGGCAAGAAAAAGTTTTTAAGAGTGGAGAGAAAGAGGGGGGAGAGGAGGGGTAGTGAGGGAATCTTATTCACACCAGAAATTATTCAAAGAGGGAATAACATACACACTCAAATGGGTATAGAAATCTATCTTACCTTTCAGGAAAGTTAGAGGAGAAGGGAAAAAGACACAAAGAGTGGGGTGATAGAAAGGAGGGTAGATTGGGAGAGAGGGTAGGCAGAAGCAAAACACTTTTAAGGAAGGACATGGTAAAAGGAGAGAGAGAGAATAGAATAAATTGGGGGGGCAGGAGGGAAAGGGTAGAGGGAAATATAGTTAGCAATAATAACTATGAAAAAAATTGCAACAAGTTTCTCTGATAAAAGCTTTATTTCTCAAACATATGGAGAACTGAGTCAAATCTATAAAAATAAGTCATTCCCCAATATTTTCAGATGAAGTAATTAAAGCTATCTACAGCTGTAAAGAGTACTCTAACTCACTATTGATTGGAGAAATGCAAATTAAAACAATTATTAGGTACCACCTCATAACCATTAGATTGGCTACTAGTACAGAAAAAGAAAATGATAAATGTTGGAGGGGATATGAGGAAAATGAGACATTAATGCATTGTTGGTGGAGTTGTGAACTGATTCAACCACTCTATGGAACAATTCAGAACTGTGCCTGAAGAATTATAAAACCATGCATACCCTTTGACCTAGCAATATCACTTCAAGTCTGCATCCCAAAAGAGATTAAAAAAAGGAAAAACACACACACACACACACACACACACATATATATATTTGCAGCAGTTCTTCTCTGGTGTCAAAGAATTGGAAATTGAGGAGATGCCCACCAACTGGGGAATAGATGAACAAATTGTGGCACACAATTAAAATGGAATACTATTGTGCTATGAGAAATGATGAGTAGGTTGCTCTCAGAAAAACCTAGAAAAACTTCCATGAACTGATGCAAAGTGAAATGTACTGCGTACAAAGTAACAGCAATTTTGTAAGATAACCAATTGTCAATGAATTAGCTGTTCTCAGCAATACAATGATCCAAGACAACTCAGAAAGACTTATGATGAAAAATGCTATCCATTCCCAGAGAAAGAACTGATGGTATCTGAATACAGATTGAAGTCTACTTTTTTAACTTTATTTTTCTTGGGGTTTTTTTTGGTCTATGCTTTCTTTCACACATGAATAATATGGAAATGTTTTGCACCCTTGCACATGTATAACCTATATCAAATTACTTGCCTTCTCAATAGTGGGCAGAAGGAGGGAGGAAGGGAGAGAATTTGGAGGCCAAAGTTTTAAAAATGAATGTTAAACATTGTTTTAACCTGTAAGTATGGAAAAATAAATACTAACTAAATGAAAGAGAAGAAGGAGAAGAAGAAGAAGAAGAAGAAGACGAAGAGGAAGAGGAAGAAGGAGAAGAAGGAGAAGGAGAAGAAGGAGGAGAAGAAGAAGAAGAAGAAGAAGAAGAAGAAGACGAAGAGGAAGAAGGAGAAGAAGGAGGAGAAGAAGAAGAAGAAGAAGAAGAAGAAGACGAAGAGGAAGAAGGAGAAGAAGGAGAAGGAGAAGAAGGAGAAGGAGAAGAAGGAGAAGAAGAAGAAAAAGGAAAAGAAGAAGACGAAGAGGAAGAAGGAGGAGGAGGAGGAGAAGAAGAAGAAGAGGAAGAAGAAGAAGAAGATGAAGAGGAAGAAGAAGGAGGAGGAGAAGAAGAAGAAGAAGAAGGAGAAGGAGGAGAAGAAGAAGAAGAAGAAGAAGGAGAAGAAAAAGAAGAAGACGAAGAGGAAGAATAAGAAGGAGAAGAAGGAGAAGGAGGAGGAGGAGGAGAAGGAGAACTTGGCCAAGGTCATACAGTAGCAAAGTCAGGATTCAAACCCCAGATCTTTTGATTCCAAATCCAGTGCACTTTCTACAGCACTCTATTGTTTCACTAAGAAACATGTTGACCTGAGGATGAGGACAACTGGATTTGCCCCCTAATTCTGTCATTTCTTCCATGGCCAATATGGAAACCCCAAGACATTGAGTCATGTTGCTTTCCTTGAGCTTAGATCTTCTGATCTGTGAAAGAGGAATAATACTGCTCTCCAGGTTCTGCTCATCAGCCAGACTGGTAACCTTCTCTGAGCCCCAGATTCTGAGCAGAGGAGGAGAGAAGAAGAGGGAAAGATGAGGTAGCAATATACAGTTTCCTAGAAAATACTTCAAGTTTGCTCTCTGTGACCTGGAAAGGGACCAAATAGTAGGTTGCCAGTAGGAAATTAATTTACTGCTCTCCCAGAATGCCACTAGTAGAAGATTCTTTGGAGATCACCTAGATCAACCTCTTCATTACATACATGGGGAAAATGAGGCCCAGAGAGAAGCAGTGACATGCCCAATCTTGCCTGCCTAGTTTGTGACAGAGGTCTCCCTACTGCCAATGCAGGGTTTTCCCCACTCCATCAGAGTGCCTCTGAAGGACACAGTCACATAGTCATTACTCTGTGAAACACTAGCTGTTCTAGGATTGGCTTGGGTTCTGTGTAATTCATTAATCATCTAATTTATGGCAGTAAGGTGATGCTGGGATGAAGCAAAGTGGAAGCATAAGGGTCTTTTCCCTGTGGTTGTTTCTTCTCTAGGAAAAAAGAACAGGGCACCATGGGCTTTTCTGAAGTGAAGCCTAGATCTCAGAAAGTTGTTATTGGTGTCCCTAGTACCTCTTGGGTTTTCAAAATCTCCCAGAGACCAAAAAAAAAAAAGGGGGGGGGGACGTGACCCTGCTGCGAGAACAAGTCTTCTTGGCTACTTATATAACTCAGGCGACTTTGGACAAGTGACCTCTCTGAGGTTTCTGTTTCCTTACCTATAAAATGAGGCAGTTGGACTGGAGGATCTCTAAGGTTCCTTTCAGCAAATCCTATATGGTGGGAGCTAAACTGGCTATACAGAGAGCTAGTCTAGATTATCCAGAGAGCCTATCCCATTGAGATTTGCATTTTATAAATCCATTGTGATTCCTGGCCCAGGATAGAGGTCTGTCTTCTCCAAGCAGGAAGTGAGCCAGACAACATCCTTCTCCAGACAGTATCTGACCACTAACACTCCTCCCTCATCATGGGATAATCTTGGTATTTGTAGTCATTTTGTGTCTGTCACTTTCAAGAGATGAATTCTGGTTGCTGTGAATTACACCTAGTCACATGAGTTTCTGAATTGAACTTAAAAAAATGATAAAGCTTTCTTCATTTGGGATGCGTGTGAAGGAAAGAATTAGTGAGAAAGATGAGAAAGGGTCTGCTTTCTGTTTAATAACAGAGGAAACTGAGGCTTAGAGAGGGGCAATGACTTGTTCAAAGGCACACAGTTTCATGGAAGAGTGGGGGCTAAGTCCCAGTCCATACTTCTTTTGACTAAACTATGCTGTCTGTAAGTTTCACATCTTAGGAAATTGCACATAGGAAAGAGAGTATCCCTAGTTCAAAGTTTACAGAGGGTTAAAAAAAAAAAGCATGTCAATGCACCGAGTATCTGGGTGTTGTTCACTTGTTTCAGGTGTATCCAACCCTTTGTGAACCCAGCTGGGGTTTTCTTGGCAAAGATACCACAGTGGATTGCCATTTCCTTCTCCAATTCAATTCACAGATGAAGAAACTGAGGTAAATAGGGTTAACACAGCTAGTAAGTGTCTGAGGCTGGATCTGAACTCAAGTCTTCCAGATTCCAGGCCAAGCACTCTATCCTAGCTGTGGGAATGGTATGGCAAATTGAGTGACTACTCCATATTCTATAATTTTAGAGGGTACTCTTGCTAGAAGAAAAACCAGATAGCTGGAAGTAAGGAGTACCTTGGGAAGGGAGAAGGTTTGGGGAAGTTATCCAGAAGATACTCCCAATTATAAATCCTCTAATCCCATAATTCTGATGTGGTGCCAGACCAGCTGGTGGTAAAACACGGAAATGAGCAAACAAAAAGGACCTTACTTCACATAGCCACAATCTCCCCCAAATCACTCTTCCCTCCCTACTCCTTCCTGCCGCCACCCTTCAGGCAGCACATTGTCCTTTGTCTATGCTTTAAACCTAATTTCAGATGGATTAAAATACTTGGAGTGGGAGGGAGTAGGGAAAATAGGCATCTGTGCATCCATTAAGTGTTCATTAAGCCCCATTATGCTGTGTTGAAAATACAAAGACAAAAAAGAAGCAATCCCTGTCCTCAAGTAGTTCACATTCCATTGTTAGGAACCAAGAGTACACATCCAAGTAAATAGGAAACGTATGCCAAATAGTTCCAGGAGAATCTTAGTAAGTGGGGCAATCGGGAGAGGCCTGGTTAGGAGATGGTACCTGAGTGAGCTCTGATGGAAGCTAAGGATTCTAAGATGGGCAGGTGAGGAGGGAGGGCATTTCAAGCAAGGCAGGTAGCCAGGACAAAGGCATAGAACATGAGGAACCACAGATAGGCCAGCTTCACTAGAATGAAGACAATGAGTTCTTCAACCGGGAAACAGAGGCTGGAGCCAGATTATCAAGGGTTTTACTTGTGTGACCTTAGAGAAAATTGCTTAGTCTCTCTGATCACAAGGTTTCTCATCTATAAATAGCAAAATTACTTGCAATAACCTATCTTGGGGATTTGTTGTGAGGGAAGCACTTTGTCAAGTATAAAGTGCCAGAAAACTATTATTACTAATATCTTTCATTGTATTAATTTAAGTGTAATTTATATTGATCAAAATATGATCCAGTGGACTATGCATATGACCCCAGGTTCTCACAAGTTTTGTTAACAGAGGAAAAATTATTAATAGATCAAATGCTTAGTGAACTCAAAGCAGTGGAGTGCTGGTAAATATTTAACAACCGGCTCTCAGGGAGGAATAAAAATGGAAGCAGGACACACTTCTAAGTTGTCTATATTATTCGAAAAAAAATTCTCTATACCCTTCTTAAGTCTATAAAATCAACAAAACAACATACCAAGCCTTAATATTCTAATTCAATATTCAAGATATTCTAATTTCCAAGATGTAAACATTCACCCTGAAAATTTCACAATCAGTTGGGTTTGAGCTGCCTGAGAGGATATTTAATCCAACCCCTTCTTTTTACATACAAAGAAGGTGAGGATAAGGAGGTTGACTTGTCTAACATCACACTGGTAGTAAACCATCCAAAATCCTTGCACTTTTTATTACACCCTGTTCCCTTGCATGCTCTAGAAGGTTCTACTGCCCTGTAAAGGCAGAATACAGAAACAGACTCTGTGGCTGTTGTCTAACGACCAGACTCTGATTACTATGATGATAATATGGCAGCCCACTGAAGTAGGGCTTTGCTTTTTCAATTTCAGACTCAATTGGGCTAAAAGGATAGCTAAATAGCTCCCCCTTGTGGTCTGTTCTCTAAATGGAACAGTTAAAAACTGGAAAGAAAGTTGAAAAGCTGACAGCAAGATACATCTCGCCATTTCCCTGGAGGTCAAGAACCATCTCAAGAAATACTTGCTCTTTAGGGTGGAGCGTTTTCAGGGCAGTCTCCATCTGGAATAGAGAAACCACTGATGACATTGCTACTGGGGTCCTAGTTCCAACTCTGCCTCTAACTAGTTACATGATCTTGGCAGGTCTCCTAAGCCTTTGGGTCTCAGTTTTCCTCCCTGCAAAATGATGAACTTATACCAAAGGTGACCCATGGGCTGTATACAGCCCATAAACCAGATTAAAATGTAATTAGGGAATATTTTCTGAGTACATCCCAAACCTGATCAGAATGCAATTGGGAAATCTTTAATAAAATAAATAAAAACACAATAAAACATAGATAACATTAACATGAGGTTTATCTGAAAAAATATGAACCCACAAAGATCCTTATATATGGTATAGTACCATTTCTATTTGAGTTTGACAGCCCTGGCTTATGCTGCATTATATCTTAAGTTCCCTACAAGTTGTAACATTCAATGACACTCACAAAATCACCAGATCAAATTTTCAATTCTTCTTTTAAATTTAAAGCATTGCTGCTGTTATTGTTATAAGTAAGTGACGGCCCCTTGAGTAGGGGAATAGAAGGATCTATTTAGAAATAAAAGTGATACTATTGGTGGAGTGGTGAACCTGGAAAACAATTTGGAACTATGCCCTAAGGGCTATAAAACTGTGTGTTAACTTTGATGCAGCAAAACTACGACTAGGTCTTTATCCCAGAGAGCTAAAAAGAAAAAGGAAAAGGACCTATTTGCACAAAAATATTTACAGCAGCTCTTCTGGATTAGAAATGGAGGGAATGCCCAACAATTGGGGAATGACTGAACAAGTTGTGGTATGTGACCATAATGGAATATTACTGTGCTATAAGAAAAGGTGAGCAGGTGGATTTTAGAAAAATCTGGAAAGATAATATGAACTGATGCAAAGTGAAGTAAGGAGAACATTGTGCACAGTAACAGCAATACTGTATGATGATCAACTGCGAATGACTTGGCTCATCTCAGCAATACAACGACCTAAGACAACTCCAAAGGACTCACGATGAAAAACGCTATCCACCTCCAGAGAAAGAACTGACAGAGTCTGAATGCAGATCAAAGCACACTATTTTTCACTTTCTGTTCTTGTGTGTGTGTGTGTGTGTGTGTGTGTGTGTGTGTTTTCCTTTGGGTTGTGTCCTCTTTCACAACATGACTAATATGGTCATTTGTTTTGCAAGATTGAACACATACATCCTATATTACATTGCTTATTGCTTCTGGGGAAGGGGAAGAGGGAAAGGAGAGAGAGAAAATTTGGAACTCAAAATTTAAAGGTTATACAAAAACAAAAGACATCAATGAAAAATTTTAAACATAGAATATAGAAAAAAAGTTAAAGCAGGCTCCTGTAAAGTCTATATAGATTATAAGAGCTTGATATTCCAACTCATGTGCTTACTTGGGACATACAGATCATAGCAACGGTTTCTACTTAAGTAAAATAATGGGATTAAATTAGGTTGGCTGGTCTCTAAGATCTCTATGATGTTCTGTGTTCTAAGATTCCCTATGACTGATAGATGATTCAAAAGAAATTGAGTTCTTGCCCTGTCTCTGTCACTTCACTAACAACTTCACTAACTGACATTTCACTTCCTTGGCCTCAGTTTCTACATCTATAAAATGAGATGGGTTGGACTAGGTCATCTTCTTTGCCTTATATCTCTTTTTCTTCATCTTAACCCCGATCTGCTTGCCAAGGCCTACTCTTGCAAAACCAGGATGGAGATGGCCTGTCATTGGCACTTTGACACCTCTTAATTTCAGCATGTATCCTACCAAGTCCTAAGGTTTCTCTTGCTCCCAAGTGCTTAGCTGAAAATGGTTTAATATGTTATCCTCTCAAGGGATAGTTGTATTCTAGAAAATCCCTCCAATGGAATGTAAACTCATTGAGAGCACAAATGATTTTGATTTTTTTTTTAAATTCCCAGTATGTGGTACATCGGCTGTACTTAATAAATGTTGAATTGAATTAAATGGAAACTCTGAAAGCCAAAGGAACTTTCAAAACACCCAAAGGAATGCCTTTGGAATGGTGGAATTTCTTCAACCATGACGGACCAGGGGGTAATGTTTTGGGGTAATAGTGAAACAATCTTCTGTAATCACTCATTTTATATTTCCTTCTCTGCCCGCTCATGGAGTCGGTTCTGATCACTGACCAGTGAGAGTCAGGGCACTGAAATGTCCAAATGGTCACCAGCAGCTTTTCTGAAAGTCAGCACCCTGAGCAGGCTCACCAGGACGGGTCTGGAAAGATGGAGGCATGAAATGCTAGCAGCAGTCAGAGACACCCCCATTCTTTCTACACACGTGCACACACACACACTCAGACATACACACACATACAGACACACACAGACACACACTCACGGGCATCTCTACCTTCGTATCTTAGCTTTGATCACCCTTCCCTAGTATGTCTCTTCTGTCCTCCTTTCTGCATTTTGAAATCCTGCCCATTCTTCAGGACCCAGCTCAAGCTCCACCTTTTTCATGCAACCTTCTCTAACCACTTCAGTTCTCACTCATGTTCCTCACACAATTTAGGATTTCATCATTTTGTTGTTCGGTTATTTTTCAATTATGTTCAACTCTTTGTGACCCCATTTGGGGTTTTCTTGGCAATGTTACTGGAGTGTTTGCCATTTCCTTTTCCAGTTCATTTTACAAATAAAGAAACTGAGGCAGACAAGGTTAAGTGACTTGCACAAGGTCACACAGCTTGTAAGTGTCTGTGGTCACATTAGAACTCAGGAAGATGAGTCTGACTCCAGGCCTGGAGCTCTGTGCACTATGGTACCACCTAGCTGCCCCTGGATTTCCTCATATAACAACCTATCATTTTCTCACCATTTCCGTTGTCTCATTTTCACAATACTAAATCTCTTTTCTTTGAGGACAAGGACTATGCTTCATGTTTCTCTTATATCTCCTATCACACTCAACCCAAATGGAATGAACATATACTTTAAAAATTCTTTATTGGTTCATTGGACATGGAATCAAGTTTGGGAATTCCTCTAAGGATTGGGAATTCTCCCCCCCTACTCAAAACAATCAGTTCACTTCAAAACTCCTAGCATTAATTGTGGAGTCCTCCAAGGGATTTTCAACTCTGGTAGAATATACTTTGTGATTAGTCCCTGGGTTATTATATACAAAAAACTTACTAGACATTAAAGAGGACATTAGATTTTCTAGAGAGGACTGGGAAGCTGTTATCACTCTGCATCAGGTAGAGGATACAAGGAAGAATAGGATATTCTTTTACAGAAAGGACACACACAGTCTAGTATAATGAAGGAACACTGGTTTGGAAACAGAGGTCTTTGTTCCAGTCCTGTTCTGCCACTTATTAGCTAGGTGGTTCAACGGATAGAGTACCCAGCCTGGAGTTAAGAAAACAGCTTCCTGAATTCAAATCTGGCCTCAGACACTTAGTAGCTGTGTGACCCTGGGTAAGTCAGTCAACCCTGCTTGCTTCAGTTTCCTCATCTGTAAAATGACCTGGAAAAGGAAATGGCAAACAATCCAGTATCTTTGTCAAAAAAATCCTAAATGGGATCACAAAGAGTCAGGCACAACCAAAAACTAAGAGAAAATTGTGATGAACCATTTCAAAAATGAGGACTTCATTTTCCTCATCTGTAAAATGAATGGGTTGGACCAGATAATAACTGGGGACCTTTTCATCATGGCATATTTAAAAAGAGCATTGGTCTTAGAGCCTAGAGGGGCTTGGGTTCAAATCTAGGGCTTAATACATTAGTTATGGGCAAGCTAATATGGGCTTTACCTTCTCTCTGGCACAGTTTTTTCATGTATGAATTAGGGATAAAACCTGAAACATTTATTTAATATCATTGTTGCGAGGATCAAATGAGATATTATATTTGATAAAGTGCTTTGTAAATATCAGCTATGATTATTCCATGAATGCTGAATGAGGGTCTCATCTGGAAAGAAGATGTGTCCCTGTCTATACTTCATTTAGCCAGGATGAGATCTGCCCCCATCTGGCTAGATTGGCCTTGAATCAGTAGGACACAGAAGGACTTTGGCTCCAGGGTTTCAGTGAAGGCTGTCAGCCAGCCTCCAGCCAAAAAGGAGGAGGCTGGGAGAAGTCTAGGGAGTAAGCAGTCTACTGAATCATGAGCATGACTGGTCTGAAACTGAAGATTGAGTAGGTCTGGTACGATTCTAGGGTCCTGGGGAGAATCCTCTGCTCGCGGAATACCTGCCTCACCAAGTCAGTGATCTCTGGAATTCCTTTATCAGGGAACAAAGTCCTTCATTCCCTAGTGAGTTGTCAGGTTAACAAAAACTAAACATGATACATTAAATTCACACTCAGACACAAGTAACTGATACTGATTTTTTTTCCCCTGAATTTTAGATTGGAGAAGTGAAGGTGGGGTGGAGAGATGGGGAAGGTGCCAAGTACCTGAAAAGGGACAGAGCTGGGCAGGAGGTGGGGGCAGAGTAGAAGAAATGGAATTGAAAAGAAAAGTGTTATTGCTTACAAACCTCAGTGACTTCATAATTTTGCCTGCTATGATTAATAATCAATTTATCAATCCACAAGAATTTATTAAGTGCCTACAGAGTGCCAGGAATTAGTTTAAGTGTCAGGGATACAAAGACAAAGAAGGAAATGATCTGTTTCCAATAATCTTACATTCCGAAACAAGTTAGTATCTTTATGGGGCCATGACAGTTATTCGGTCATCTTCAATTCTTACTTATTTGGCTCCTCCTGGTATTAAGACACTATGATAATCAATGATGAGGCCATAGTCCCACAAAAAGCATCAGAATATTGAAGTATACAAAGGTAAAGTCCTCCTTGGGGAATAGAGGATGGAGGAGCCTCCCTCACCCTCAAAGATGCAGATAACCTCTGATGACTTCCTATTTATTGATCATATTGGCTACAGAACACCGTGGATATATTAACGGAATAATCCCTACTCCTCAGGTCTCTTCCTATTGGCCTAAAAGTGTTAAGATGAATCTGAGCTCTGAGAGTTGGAGGATTGTTGGAGGAGGCTCCTTTCCCTACCAGGCCCTGCCTTGGGAGTTCATGGCCTCATAGGCAAACCCATGAGTGCCTGTGATGGGGTTACCTCCTCTTTGTATCTTTGTTTTCCTCTTTCTGTTTGGAAATAAAAACAATCCCATCCATACC
Source organism: Bettongia penicillata ogilbyi (assembly GCA_023548195.1). Taxonomy (NCBI): domain Eukaryota; kingdom Metazoa; phylum Chordata; class Mammalia; order Diprotodontia; family Potoroidae; genus Bettongia; species Bettongia penicillata. The sequence continues at coordinate 10,592,111 of JAJHZJ010000090.1, forward strand.
TGACTCATGCCTGTATTCTGACTCCCTTCTACTTCCTCTCCCCCTACTGGGGAGAATACCTTAGACCAGAGCCAAAAATAGAATTGCTCCTCAAAAAGATGAGGTAGGGGTAGGATTGAAGCATTAAAAGACTAATTCCCCTATTGAGGAAGCAGGGAATCCTCCACCCACCCAGTCAGCAATGAAGCCAGGACAAACAGTGAAAGGACAGGCTGTGGCAAAGGTCACCAGGCCTGTGACCTCAGTGTGGCTAGCCACTGTGCTAGAAAGGACTCTGTTGTGAGAGACTGGACCTGATCTGCTTGGCCATGGGGGTGGCCACAATTTGCACCATTAATCAGTGGAAGTTTCAGAGAGTTAAGTTTAGACTCAATGTTTTAAAAAATGTAACTAAAAACTAAGCTAAAAATAAAACCCTTAAAATCTCAATTTTCTAATGGTTATAGAGCCATCCAAAAGAGAAGTGGGTTGCCTCTGGAGGTAACAGCTTTCTCCTCGTTAAACATCTTCAAGCAAACTACTGGATGGTCATTTGTCAGATAAACTATAGAATGGGATTCGGGTATGGTTTAGACAAGATGGCCTCAGAGCTCCCTTCCAATTTTGTAATTTTTTCTTCTTTATTAACAATCATTGGATGTAACATGGGAGTCTTGTTCCTTCCAGGGTTCAGTGATGTATGAGACTACTCTTACTCTGATTATAGTGAAGAAAATGAGGGTGTGGATAGATTTTTTTCCACATACTGACCTATCAAAGATCCTTTTAAAAAATTATTAGATTTGGGGGAGAGTAGGAGAGAGGGAAGTTTTCTTAAGATGATCCCTGTCTTTCATGACCCATGGATCACGTGGATTCAATAGTTGCACAGAATAAAACTGTAGCATAGAACCAGGAAAGAAAAAATGGGGGCCATTATGGAAGAGACTGGGAAGTGAGGAAGGTCTAGTACATGGGTTCTGATACTTTTTTTTGTCATGGACACCCTTGACAGTCTGGTAGAGCCTATGGATCCACTTCCCAGAATAATACTTGTAAATACATAGAATTGCAAAGGAAGTCAATTATAATGAGATACAGTTATCAAAATATATTTTAAAAAAACAAGTTCACAATCCCCAAGTTAAGAACCCCCAGACTAAAAGGATCTATATTCTTACCTTGAAGTACTCAGACTTCTGGACAGATGATTTTATCCCCATGGTGTCTGCTATTACCTAGTACACAGAGGGATGGCATCCTGCCTCACTCATTTGCCATCCAAATGGATCCCTTGATTTTTAGAATATACTCCTTCCTCATTCTAGTCTCTCCAATGGAAGTGACATCTTCTGTAGCTGAGATCCATGTTCTCCGATGCTAGTGGGATCCATGTACTTTCTTCACTTCCTCAAGACTTGATTGTTCATTCTCTCATCATTTCCCAATCTTTAGCTCATGACCCAACTCACTGAGTCCCTTTTTTGTAACTCAGTAGTACCTAGCTAGGGACGTCCACCAAAAGCCAAGTCTGGTCTGGGATTCAATGCTCTGACAGTTGGATTTGAGGAGCTAGAAGATCCCAGTAGCTTCTTCTCCTATATTACAAGGACAGATCTTTATTACCAGAGACATGACTTGTACTAGTGAGGATTTCAAGGCTCCTAAAATTTTACTGAATGCCCCACTACTTTTTACCTAATCTTTTATTTTCCTTTCTCTCAGATCTAATGAGAGCTCAGCTCCAATAATGCCTCGTGTCAATGAATGAAGGTGGCCCTGGTTGCTTCAAGAGTATTCCAGTGAACACAAACTCTAGTGAGTCCTCATGAAGCTGGAAAAGCTCCAACGAAAACTTTGAGGATAGATTCTGTGTTTGTTCACCAAGGAATAGCCTAGCTAAATGTGGAGGGGACCTACATCACAAGATCGCCATGTAGGAAAGGTAGTGTGATACATTGGAAAGACCATTTGCTTTGGAGGCACAGCACTTGGGTTCAAATTCTGCCTCTGTCACTACCTGTGTGGTCTTGGGTGAATCATCAACTCTCTTGTCCTCAGTTGCCTCATCAGCAAAATGAAAGGGTTGGTACCTACGGCCTCTAAGGACTCTTCTATCTCTGATGAATATTTTGGCATAGAAATTCATGAAGACTATTTACTAGGCATAGAAGGGTTGGTGTCTGCAGCATGGTACCCACAATGGTGAAAATGTATCTATGAGATCAAAGATTTTGAACCTGAAGGAACCTTAGAGATCATCTGGTCCAGTCCCTCATTTCACAAATGAAAAAAAAGAGGTCAGGAGAAATAAAACAATAAGCAGAAGCAGGACCCTAAGCCAGGTCTTGTGACTCTAATTACAACGTTTATTTTTGCCGTCCTTAGTATGATAACTAGTTACAGACATCTGAGCAAACCTAGTGATCCCAGGGGTTGGCTCCCAAAGGGTTTTGGAGAGAAGACTTTCAGGGGGTGACAGAGAGAGACATGATAAAGAATTTGTCTTTTGCTTGAGCCCTCCAAGGAGAGGCTGACTTCCTTCATAGTGATTCCATCTGGCTCTGGCTTCAGGCATGACCCAACTGGATCCTGCTCCCCCTTTTGAAGCCTGGCAGAATGCCTACTCTTTTATTCTTCACTCCTGGTCCTCAGATGGGAAGCATAAGACTCTGCCAACAGTCCTAGTATTGAGCGGGAGAGGATAGGAAGCCAGTGACAACAGTCAAGTGATTCCTGATCACAAGACAGTCACTTTTATTCTCAGTAAGAGAAAAAGAAGCATGACATAGAGGAAGGGGACATATAGAAAGAGGCCAAAGGGTAGGTTTTTAGAATACAAAGTATATTTTTTAAAAACTATTTAAAAGGCTTTTCCTATTAGTCATTGGGAATTAGAAAACACCAACAAGGGCAAATTGTTGTAAAAAAAAAATGTGTTATAGAAATACTTGTCCAGGGCATGGCTGCTATAGTGCTGAAATATTTCAGAAGAAGGAATAATGTCTATCTGCATCCCAAGAATGATTCCATGAAGAGGGCAGAGCTTTCAGTCTGCCACGAGATAATAAGCCAGGGGATGGGAGATCTTGGTCCGCAAAGTTTCCAATGCTGGTAGTGAGTCACATCTTCAATATGGTCAGAGTTGAGAGGGATCTCTCACTCTCTCCTTCAGATGCTATGTGCTGAATTCCTTTCTTCCTTCTCTTCCACAGGGTGGCCTCTTCCCTGTGTGTCTGAGGGGACTAGGCCTGTCACTAGATTGGAGCTGTCTCAAAGGTCAGTAGACAGGGTATCTAGAACACGCTCTCCAGACTGTTTTCCTTCATCGGAAGACTTGGATGCCAACTTGTAGAAGGGAAGAAATAACACAAATAATGATGGTACAGACTGCTTTAGTAGCCAGATCAAATGCACCCTCACTGTTGTCCCTCCTTAATTCTTCTCCAATCACACAGGCCCAGCCTAACCTAGTCTAGGCTTGCAGGCCTGTTCTGAGAACCCAGGACCTGGGGCACTTGCCTCCGCTTTTGTGAAGTAGTGACAAAAGCCCAGGGGTAGGTATTAGAAGACCTGAGTTCAAGTTTCAGGTTTCTCACTAACTAAATGATCCTAATTGAACTACAACTATCAATTTTTACCACTGGTATAAATGACCTAAAAATTCCCCAAATATAACTTTGTTGTGGGGGAAGGGGTGGAAGAAGGTCCAGGATACCAGAAGCTGACAGCAAAGGTTATAACTGATAAGGACAAATTTTATCACTGTTGGGGGATGGGAAAGGAGAAGACTAGAAGATAGAACACCTGGAGCCCTGCCCAAGGAGGGAGTGAAGAAAAGGAAGGACAGTTATCCCTTCCATGTCAGGGATTAGGGGCACAGCACCCCCCGCAATTTGGAAAATCTACATAAAATGTTTTGACCCTCCCTTCATACCAGAGAAGAAGTCTTTGTTATTGTGGTATTAAAAGAGAAAATATGTTTATATTACATAATATTATACATATTTTTCTGCAATTCTGAGTTTCTAACCTTTTTGTGTCATCTGCAGCTTCCTTGAAACTCCCCAAATTCCCATTTAATTCTTATGCTGACTCTTGATATATTGGAACTGTGAAGGGAAAGTCACGGTGTGGAAGGGATAACTATTGATCATTTCCCATTCCTGACTAATTAGATCTCAGTAACTAAACGTTAAGCTAACTTGTTTACTGTACAGTACTTGTAGTTTTGAAGAAAATACTGCAAGTACTCTCAATGTCCTCTAAATTTCATTCCCCTATGTACAACACCCTAGTTAAGGCTCCTGACCTAAGACGAATCAGTTTTTCCAGTCTCAGTTACCTTATCTGTAAAAATGGAAGTAATGGAATAGACAATCTAATCTAACCTAAGATAAATCCATCTTAAACAATGTTTAGTGACTTCTCTTTGGCAATGATGCTAACAATTATGTCCTGAGAGGGAAGAGGCATTTTCTTTGATGCCAACCTCAGAAGGTTAGGGATATCTGCCCATCTTTACTACTTTACTGGCTCAAACCCAAGCTCTTCCTCCTTTTCTATCACTGATAAAGGGCAATAGGGCTAGTATGGGGTGTGATCCCAGGCAGACCTGCTCCATTGAAACCATGAGTGAGAGGAGACCTCATGTGGTCCAGGTGGAGAATTGCACTTCTAGCCAGGCTTTGGCAAGTCAGGAGTTGGGAAGGACAGATATTACCTGGGCTCCCATGTTGTCACCTGGGATAAGGCCCTAAATATACATCTCTTTCTCTCTGCCACTGCTTTTCTTATGGCTCCTTCTCAGTACTCTTGGGAATTTTCCACATAACAACCAGCCAGCCCTGTGCATACATACCATTGTTTTGAAGAACTGGTTCACTTTTTTCCTTGTTAGGGTCTTCTTGTCCCCATCGGAGAGAATAAAGGTCTGGCTGAGCCGAGGGGATGCACAGGCCTCATCTGTCCCAGGTGTGGGGGCCACTGATAATGTTAGTGCTAGAAATAACCCAGACATTGGAGAGGGTAAGCAGAGGAGGCAATGAGGGATATATAAAGGGAAAACATGTAGTGAGGCAGGTCCTGTTGAGGGACAGCTCCTAATTGACAGGGAGAGGAAAATATTTTCTCTAGTTTTTCATTCCTAGAGTGAGACAGTGTGGGAAAAAGTACTGATTTTGGTACTTTGCTGATCCAGGCTCTGGCGCTTCCTACTTGTGTGACCATGGACAGGATACTTGCCATTTGTAAGTCTCATTTTCCACTTCTGTAAAATGAGGTTGGATTAGGTGGTTTCCCAGATGTTTTAGCTCTAACTTCTACGATTCTCCACTGTGTGTGTGTGTGTCTGTGTGTCTGTGTGTGCCAGAGTAGAGGGAACTTTCTTCTTTTTCATACCATGATAGATACTTAAGTTGTCTCAAATGTAAAAAGCCTCTCTCAGCAGTGCTAGTTTAAGGAGCAGTAGTTCTGCCTCTTGGCACTGGGATGGAGCAGTGCTCAAGGATATCTAGCTAGAAAATGAGCAGAGTTGGGGTGTGGGTAGGGAATGGCACAAAAGGAAGACATTTGGCATTCAAGCCTTGCCCAGAGGACCCAGAAAATTCTATTTTAAGGAAAGGGGAAAAGAATGCCTTTCCCTTCTCTGTTTCCTATTCTGTTGGCCTCAGGAGGATGTAGTTCTTATTCTTATAGGAGTCATCAAGGTGATATAGCAAAAATGGTCCTGAATCAGATGAGAGGAGACTTATTTTATAGTCCCCTCAGTCTCTGACTTATGCTGTGAGCCTGACAAGTCACTTCATCTCCTTGTCCACACTTAGTTCTTATTTAAGAGATCATAGGATCATAGATTTAGAATTGGAAGGAAACTTAGTAGACATTAGGTCCACCATATATGGGCGTGAATGTGTACACATGCAGATATGTATACATACATACATATATATGTAAACTGAGGTTAAGTGACTTGCCTAGGTTCACATAGTTAATAACAATAATAACAATATATCCATAAATAGTAGCAGCAGTAGTAATAGTGGTGGTGGCAGTAGTAGTTGTGGTAGTGGTAGAGGTGACAATAATGGTAGTAGTAGTAGTGGCGGTGGTGGTGGTGGTGATGGTAGTGGTGGGGATAGTAGTAATATCAGAGGTAGTAGTAATGATGGTAGTAGTGGCAGTAGTGGTGACAACAGCAATGGTAGTAGTGGTATTGGTATGATGGTGACAGTAGTGGTGATAGCAGTAGTAGTAATGGTAATGGTGGTGGTAGTAATGGTAGGGGTGGTTGGAAGTAGTGACAGTAGCAATAGTAGTGGTAGTGATGGCAATAGTAGTAATAGTAATGATGGCGGTAGTTGTGGTAGTGGTGGTGGTGGTGGTGTTGATAGTAACAATAGTAGTGGTAGTGGTGGTAGTAATGATAATGGTGGCAGTAATGGTGATAATTGTAATAGTAGTAACAGTAGTAGTGGTGGTAGGTATAGACCTAAAAAATAATTGGTCTAATTTTTGAACTAGAAATAGCCCTGGATCCATAAACTCAACTCTCTGGACTAGGGGAAACCTCAGCCTTAGAAAACAGTGGGAACTCAATGTGGCAAGGCTAAGTTTGAACCTCTCTGTGGAGAGGACTGCACTATGCTAAGAGAGTGAGAAGGATGAGGATGGTCTTGAACGATGGTCCCAGGTCTTATTGGGTCTCACATCATGGCTACAGGTAGAAGACAAGGCAAGGAGAAGGGGTAGTGGTAGTAAGACATCAGGTTTCTAGGGGAAGGGTGACCTGAGTAACTGGTAAGTCCTTCACTGAAACAGAGAATGATCCACCCTCCCTGAGGTTTACCAGGGTTCCTAACATGCTTTGCTCAATCTTCCTTGGCATAAGACATGATTATAATTTCCACCCATCTTTTAATTATCTGGTTCAATAGTCAAGAGTTCCCTTTGTATTCTTGCAGGAGGACTTGTACCTGGAATGGTTGGCATAGACTGACTGGCAAAGCTCATCTGCTTGAGGACAGATGTTTTTGGTGGGAGAGTCAGGTGTTCAGAAAGGTTGGTGTCACTCATGAACTCATGCTTCCTTGATAGCTGGATGATAATAGACACACAAACATATACAGATTAGCTTAAGGTTATGACTGAAAGCAGCTTAAGTCAATTTGAAAGGGGAGGAGTTTGGTCTTAGGCATCATGACTAAAACCACAATATTAAATATCCCTACATATAGTCACCTGCCTACAGTGCATTACTCTGTACTCCATGTACAGGTCAGTAAGTATCTCTCTCTCTTTCTCTCTCTCTCTGTCTCTGTCTCTTCTAAAGAAAGAACATCTCTGGAAGAGGCTTAGAAGAGACCTAAGAGTGTGGACTTTCAAGTCATAGAGCCATACAACCTTAGACTTTAGTTACCATCTGTAGTCCATTCCATTCATTTTATAGATAAAGGAAGTAAAGCCCAGAGAGTAACCATCCAAGATCTGAAATAAACTGAACTGAAATTGCCCATGACCACAAAACTGATTGTCCAGATTTAAAAATGATCCGGGGTCTGGAGACTTCTGGTCAGAGAGGGAGGTGTACACTGGGTCCCAGAAGTGGGAAGAAGAAGGATCCAGACTTCCCTGAGCTGGGCTCTGCTGGCCCCCAGATAAGCCTCCTCCTTCCTCCTACAATCCCACCGAGGCATGAAAAGCTTTAGCTCTCTGACACTCACTCGCTTCATGTCTGACTCAGTCACGGTCTTCTCATCAGCAAACACCACACTACTTCTTTTCATTCTCTTCTTGGACCTCCGAAGCTTTACCTCAGGCAGGGTGTTGCCTTGGGGGAGGTTTTCTTCCCTCTCTGCTTTTGGGGTCCCTGGTGGGACTACATCCAGGTCAAAGCTAGAGACCACAAGCAGCAAGGAGTTAAGAGATATTTCTGTAAGAAACAGCACTGAACTTCCTTGCCATGCTAGACCTTCTTTGTTAGGACAGCATTACCAAGGGAGGGGAGAAAAGGAGTTACTGACCTGTACAGTCTTAGAAAAGGAATTAAGGATGTGGGGACATGGGGATGGGAGAGGTGCTTATCAATTACTCTCATGGAGAACCAGACTTAGCTGCTCTGGCGATAACAGACACAGGGGTCTGAAGAGGTAAAGCTGTGCCATAACACTGGGGATAAAGGATCCACAGGCACAGGGGGAGACATTTCCTCACTTTGCCAGATGTAAGGAAGTGTTGTGATCTTGAAATGGGTTGGAAAGTAAGAAGAGTGTCATGATTCTGGGTGGGGTGGGGTATGCTCACAACTATCAACGTGTCTTATGAGATGAAAGCATCATCTGTCAGGGGAAGACTGTAGATGGTGATGGGGTAGAGATGGCTCTATGACACTAGGAGGGGAATGGGGATTTCTTGGGGCAAGAAGAAAGGCAGGACACCATAAGACCCTATGAACTGGAAGATGGAGGAATTTTGCCACTACGTAGGAATGAGATGGAAAGGGGAACATGAGGGGTCCCTCGGCTGGGATAGAAAAGTGAAGGGACACAAATTAAACTGGGGGCAGGGAGCTACATGAAGGAAACCTGTAAGAGTTTCCAGGAAATAGAAAAGGGGATAACCACAGCCAACCTTTCTGATACAGCCTTGTTGGGAGTACTGCAATCCGAGCTCATGGAGGTCAGGGAGATGATGGACATCTGCCGATAGGATCGAAGCATGGATCGAGGTCGGCCAAGTCTCCTGTCATCGAAATCAGGCTATGGAGCAAAAACACAGAAGAAATGGAGGCTATAGATTTCAGGCTGAGATACATCAAGAAGCAGACCGGGATCAGGTATAGACGCAGTTGTCTTTCGGCCATGGATTATGGATCCCTGTAGTGGTGGTGAGGATAGGTGGAGTGTGGGAAGACAGAAACTTGCCACAAAAGGGAGTTAGGAGACTCAGAATTTTGTGCTTTCTAGAAAACCCAGCAGTCTGGATGGAATCTCATTTCTACCAATACGTCTTTAGTGTTCAAAGTGTTTGTTGAATAGAATTGAATTGATTGTCAATTTTATAGAAGAATCAAAATTGTGGTATTTGATGTCCACTATAGGTTTCAGTGGTGTGATTATATTTTTGGATTCTTTCCATCCTAAAATCAGGATAAAGTTTGCTCTGAGCCAACTACTTCTCAAGCATGTTTCTCGTCTCCTGTGTCCTCTCCCTACCTCCTCCCCTCCACCCATCTTTCCACTCCCTACACACACACGCACACATGCACACGCACGCACACACGCATACCCTTCCCATCATGGGGCCATACCAGCTCTCGGACTCCATATTCCTTTTCCACCTTCACTTTCAAGCTCTTAAAACACTCTTCCATCCGGTCATGGAAAGGACGGAGGTTTTCAGATACCCTTTTTTCATGGATCTTAATCCCAGCTCCTAGGAAGGGGATCTGAGAAGAACAGAGAGAGAATAGTGAACTAGGTTCCTATCAGTAATCAATGGACTTTCCTTGGAGCCCCTGCTCTTTCATTTCATACCCCTGACCCCAGCCAGCTCTGTAAGGGTCATGTGTAATCTGCCTTTAAAGAATTCATCTGAGTTCTGTCCTTCAAGATCTGGGCAACCCTTACAGGTTTGTTGACTTACCAAAGAAAATAAGAAAGAAAAAAAAGCAAGGAGAGGCTAGACAGCATGGATACATTCAGAATTAAAAGCCATCTGGAGGATTTTTGGATTTTGTTTTTTAAAGAAGCCCTTCATATAAAGCGTAGAAGGCACAGGAGGTCCTTAATTAGGAATGCTTATTTCAAAAAGAAAAAAGAAAGAAAATAAACACAACAGAACCTACAGCCAATGTTTTCACATCCCAGATCTCCCCAGAGTAGCATATATTCCCTAGAGTAGAATCTGGCTTTCCTTTGTGCTATGAATGAAGTAAGCAGAGACAGTAACAATCAGTCAGCTTCTCACTCAGCGTCATTCAAACACCTGCCTCCCAGGGGCTCATCTCTCCCAGTTCTCTGAGTCTCCTGACCTCTAGAGGTAAACTTATCTTTGCTGTGAGGAGAGGTATACAGACAGCACGTCTGTCTGAGGGGGCAGTTGTAAGAGGACCCGGAGGGAAAGACAGGTCTGTCAGAAACCTGGCAGCAGTAACCGGAGAAGGTATTTCCTCGATACCTCTTTTTCTTAGAAGAGAAAGGGGAAAGAGGGAGGAAAGAAAGTAAGGGCAAGGATGGGAGAAAGGAGAGACAGATAGGCAAAACGAGATAGAAAAAGAGAGACAGAGACAGAGGAAGGAAGAAAGAGCTAAAGAGGCAGAAGGGGAGAAAGAGGAAGACAGAGGGGAAGGACCAGAAGGAAAAGAAGGGAAAGAGGAGAAGAAAACAGAAGGACAAGAGAGGAAGATAGTGGTTTTTAGAAAGAAGAAAAGACAAAATTAAAAGGGCCTCCTCTATCCTTTTCCTAAAAGTATAATCAAGCTGTGATAGTGTTCAGAGTCTTTGACCAAAAATTGATCAAAACCAAGACATTTGAAAACAAATAACTGGGTATAAATTTGTGATTGTTTGCAATAAACTTTTAATCTGGGGCTGACTTTCTGTCCTTGTCCCTTCTTGGCCTGCATCCTCTGTTACTCGGGCAACATGAACTCAGGGAACAAAGATCTGGTTTTAATTTAACCTCAGCCAAGCACAATTAATAAAATGGATACATGGTGGAGGGAGTGGGGTGGGGGGAGAAAGTGAAGCCCAATCATAATATGAATTATGCCAATGTGTAAAAAAAAATGATCACCTATTTTAGACTGCTCACAAAGCTACTTTCCCACTATTAATACAGATAAAGCTATCTCAAAATCTCCATCTCATGATGTTCTGTGGGAAAGCACCATATCATATGGATAATGCACTAGACAGTCCAGATAATGTGGGTTTGAATTCTGATGCTGTGAAACCATGCCTAAGTTACTTATCTTTTCTGAGTCTTGTTTTCCTTGTATGTAAAAAGGTACTAATGCTGCATGTAATATTCACCTCACAGAGCTGTCATGGGGTTCAATCAAATGAGAGAATGGCACTTTGCAAACCTCAGATCATTATGTAAATGTCAGATATAATTTTTATTATTTTTTCATCCAGTGAAGATGTCATTCACAGAAGTGATAGAAAATCTTTTTAAATCATGTTCTGTCACTCAGCAGCAATCAAAAGGAAGGAGAGAGAGGAATATAAATACTGAATAAGTCAGGAATTCCCTGTCTCACCCCACAGTACCTGCCATGCAATCAGGTCCTTGAGTCGGCTCAGTTTGTCTTGGTCTTCAGGATGACTTCTAGTATATTCTTCTGTGAAGAAAGCCTGGATCAGACAGATGAGAATGGGTTTTTCTTCCCCAACACACACAAAAATGAGACTGGCCAGCCCCAAGCTCTCTGGTGCTTGGCAAAGAATTTGATTTCAAAGGGAAAGCAAATAGATTTCTCTACTTCAGAACAAAGTTACCTGTGGATATCTACACTGTGGAGTTCCCATGCCTAAGAGGCTCAAACCAGGTCTGGCTCAGAATGAGAATCACAGTCAAAATGCAGGGTGTCGGGAGCTTGGGGGTTTGTTTCTTTATTTCTTGTTTTTCTTACTATGACCTTCAGAAGATTATTGACTATCTAGGTCACTGAGTCTTCATTGGGAAAAATGGATGTATAGATGGATGTATGTATAGATGGATAGATGGATGGATGGATGGATGGATGGATGGATGGATGGATGGATGGATGACTAAATGGATCAATGGATGGATGTGTGTGTATCTTTGTGCATGTCCATATGGGTGTACCTATGTCATTACTCTAGACATGAAAGGTACACCAATGAGACAGTGACTAAAAGAATGACCTTGAAGTTAGAAAAACCTGGATTCAAGTTTTGCCTTTGACACAATAACCTCGTTACTTCTCTTCAAAACTGAAGAACAAACAACAGGATTGTGACAGTTACAAATGAGGTGCTAATTTACATCACTACAGGGAGTTCCCATACTGGAAGTTTTCCATCCAGAGGAAATCACACCTCTAGAACCTCACACATATATCCATGTAAATATGCATACATCTAAACACACAACACAAATACAATAATGTCTGTGCATAGATACATTCATCCAAAGAGCCTAAGAGGCAGGCTCTGCAAACAATGAAAGGCTAGGAATAGTGGCTACAAATCAAGGAGTGTTCTCCAGTGAGATGGTCTGGACAAGGCCAAGGCTTTGATATTGGCTTTTTCATCCATCATTGTTGCCCAGTCATCACCACCAGGTGTAGCAGCTTCAACTATGAAGGATGGTGAGATATAACCTTATACAGAGACACAGATATATAACTGTGATCATTGTAAACTTCACGTTGTTTGACGTCATTGGATATAGCTTTTTGTCCCATTATAATGTCACATTTCGGTGAGTCACTTAGGCTAAGCAGTCCTAGTGCCCATAGAAACATACAGGAAAAACAGAGAGTTTGAGCTTTTCTACTGCTACCTCTGGGTCAGGTGGATGAGGCTTGTGGTTCTTGGTGGCATGAACTCTTGACCTACTGCAGGAGCCTTGAGTTATTCTCTGCCCTGGTTAATGTTAGACCCTCCTGCCAGTTTGTATTCCTGATAACAAAACTCGCTTTACCTGAACTTCATCCAAGCCTGGTATGGATAAGGGACTCAGAGAATTTTTCCACTACAACAAGGTATGATTAGGAATGCCTCCCATTCCCCAATCCCTCCACCCCACACATATATTAGCAATTATCTGTTCTCAGTCAAGGCCTTTTTAGGGTATATAATCTTACCACCCAAATCTCAATTGTGAGTGGGTCCCCTCCTCAACATCTCTCTTACTCTCTGCTCAGTGAGTTTCTTACATGTGGAGCCAAGCCTCTGTTTATATTGCTATAGTGTATGTATGTACGTATGCATGCATGCATGGACAGCCAGGTGGTGCAGTGGTAGAATGTCAGGTCTGAAGTCAGAAAGACTCATCTTTCTGAGTTCAAATCTGGCCTCAAACACTTAGTAGCTGTGTGACCCTGGGCAAGTCACTTAACCTTTTCTGCCTCAGTTCCTCATCTGTAAAATGAGCTGGAGAAGGAAATGGCAAACCAGTCTAGTTTTGTTGCCTAAACTGAGTTTGAAGAGTTGTGCATGACCAAAACAATTGAATAACAAGATATATGTGTGTATGCATGTATGTATGTATCTATCTATCTATCAACATATGTGGGTATGCATGTATATACACATTTACATATATACATATGTGTATACACATATAAGTATATACACACACATACGTGTGTATGTATATATGTGTGTATCAGCAACGAAGGAGAAACACACATGTATATGTATATACATACATACATATATACGTATATATATACGTATATATATATACGTATATATATATATATATATATATATATATATATGTAAAATCTCATAACATCCTACTTGAAGCTGGTGCAGCTGCTGGGGTGGTGATTTTGTGGCCATAGTGGTGGATGAAGAGACCAATATGAAACTGGAAGGTACTCCTGAGGAATGTCCTTTGATTCACAGCTGTTCTTGGTGGAGTGTCACACTGTGTGCAGTCTATCTCTTAGACTTTCAGCCTGTAAGGCTGTGGTTCAAACAGAGGCAGCTGAGTCTGTCTGATAGGGATGGCAAACCACAAACCTCCCTATTTCACTAGGACACACCATGGGAAGAGGCAATTCAGGACTGTGGGTAGGGCACTGGATTTGGAGTCAGAAGATCTATGTTGGAATTCCAGCTTTTGGGCCTGTGCGACAGAGGATAAATCTCTTATCCTCTATGGGTCTTGGCATCCTCATGTAAAATGAGGGGGTTGGACTACCGAGTATCTAATGCTACCTTCCAGCTCTAAATCTATGGAAATGGACTGGCCCTGTGATTTCACTGGTTTAGGGAACTGTGCAAATGCAAGCTGTGATGTCTGCAACCTCAGGTCTTAGGAAGGAGTGAGGGGTTAACTTAAATGACTTGCCCAAGATTGTACTGCCAGTGTCTATCAGCAGTGGGACCTGAAGGCTGGGTCTGTAAGCATGACAAGATTCTTTCTCTCTTGAAATCTATGATCCTATGAAATCATCTGGTAAGGAGTCACTGAGAGGTCTATAGAGGCCAGGTGCAGCAGAAGGCCCACATGAATTTACATTCTACTAACCAAGCTGCAGCCTCATCACAACAGTCTCATCAGGAAACATCTGGCAGGTGAAGAAAATCACAAGGAAACAATGACTCTTCAACAGCTGGCATCAGACCCATGTGCTCTCTCACTTAGGAAGGCTTCTGTCTCTCACGGAGCCTTTGGGGACGTCCTCTTGCCTCTAAGGACCTCACCTTTTCATATTTTGCAAATCCTCCCATGACAGCAGGGTCCACAATCCCATTCAGAAGCATGGAGAGAGGGTTGATGGGGAGATTCTCATCACTCTGGTACTGATTAATCATCATCAGAATCTTCTCATTAGCTGTGGACATGGTTTCGATGGCATTCTCCAGAGGACTAATTGTTGTCTATGGAAATGAGATCACCAAGAAAAAATGGCGTTTAGTACATTTGACTTTATTTTGTTTTTTAAGTCATTAGTACTGACTTCATTTTTGGTATGTGAATTTAATGCAGAAAAATTTCCAGAGGCATAACTGAAGGACTTTATTATAGGTAGCTAGGTAGCATAGGTGATCTGGAGTCAGAAAGATCTGAGTTCAAATCTACCCTGAGACACTAGCTGCATGACTAGGTAAATCACTTAATCTTTATCTACCTCAGTTTCTTTAACATTTAAAATGAGGATAATCTTACCATCTACCTCCCAGGGTTGTCGTGAGGATAAAATGAAATTATATTTCTAATGCACTTTGCAAACCTTAGGGCACTTTATAAACACTTGCTATTGTAAAGATGGTGATAGAACTCTGGACCTGAAGCCAGGAAGATCTGAGTTCAAATCAGACCTTGGACACTTTTTACAGATAAGAAAACAGGCAGACACAGGCTATGTGAATTGTCCAGGGTCACACAATTCAGGCAGCCTGTGTTTGCCTCTGTTTTCTTATCTATAAAATGGGTATAATAGTAGCACCTACTTCCCAGGATTGTTATGAGTATCAAATGAATATCAAATAAGCACAGTGCATTTAGCACAGTGCCTGATACATAGTAGTTGCCATATAAATGTAGCTACTGTTGTCATCATCAATGAACCGAGAGAGTCACATCTGGAAGAGGCTTGGGTGGAAGGTGTGCTGCTTCTAAGAAACAAAGACCACGCCATCAGAGAAATGATGACATGACTGGCACTTGACTTTGTTTTGAGTGAGGGAGGGCTGTGCAAGGTCATCAGCCTCACTTCTCTTCCAGAGTCATCTGGATTCAGTGACCAGATAGTCATCAGGATGACTCGAGAAAGCTCAGGATGCAGTGGGAGACCTTGGCCTTTTTGGCTAAGGCCTTTTAAGGTACTCACTTAAAGTGAGGTAATGTCCATTCAGTGAATAGGCCTCTTTAAAAAGTAATCAGGGGGATGGCCCCTTTAATAGAAAAGAAAAAAAAATAGATAAATCACATTGGGAGGGGCAGGAGCCTCAGGGTTATTGTTTCTAAGAGAAACTGTCACTATTGACATTCACTGTGAGGCAAGAAGGTCCAAAAATAGCCATTGAGTAGAGGTTGGGCAGGGACCTTCGTTGTTCAATCCATGGGCTTCAGGGTCCAGGGGAAGAAAGAAGAAGGAGAGGAGAGAAGGAGGGAAGGAGAGAAGGAGAGAAAGAGAGAAAGAGAGAGAGAAGAGAGAAGAAAGAAGAGAAAGAAAGAAAGAAGAAGAAAGAAAGAAAGAAAGAGAAAGAAAGAAAGAAAGAAAGAAAAGAAAGAAAGAAAGAAAGAAAGAAATGAAAGAAAGAAAGGAGGGAGGGAAGAAAGAAAAGGAGGGAGGGAAGAAAGGGAAGGGGAAAGGGAAAGGGAAAGGGGAAGGGGAAGGGGAAAGGAAAAATGGAAGGGAAGGGGGAAAGGAAAAAGGGAAGGGAAGGGAGGGGAGGGGAAGGGAGGGGAGGGGAGGGGAAGGGGAGGGAGAGGGGAGGGGAGGGAGGAAGGGAAGGGAAGGGAAGGGGAAGGGAAGGGAAGGGAAGGGAAGGGAAGGGAAGGGAAGGGAAGGGAAGGGAAGGGGAAGGGAAGGGAAGAGAAGGGGGAAAGGGAGGGGAGAGGAGGGGAGGGGAGGGGATGGGAGGGGAGGGAAGAGGAGGGGAGAAGAAGGGAGAGGAGGGGAGAGGAGGAGAGGGGAGGGGAGGGGAGAGAATGAGCTGAGTTACCCAGTTAGCTGAGTCCTTATTTAGGCAGCCCCAGCTACTCACATGATAACATGGGAGTTTAAGCTCAACAAGGGGAAAGGATTGGAAGGATATCTGGAGTTCAGAGAAACTAGAGATCTCTGGACATCAGAGTAGTCAGGGGAGGCTTCCTGGGAGTGGTGAGGCATCATGATAACACAGATCTGTCTAAACCTTTTGAGCTAAGGGCACCTACCGCCAATTCAGTCTGTTTTCTGACATTATCTGGAGCAAGATTCCTGGTGCATCCTCCCATCCATCAGGTTCCAACCTTCTCTGCATGTCCCCGTAATCCTACACCTCCCCTTCCTTTTCCTGGGGAGCTCTAAGAAGGGCATTTCTTTTGCATTCAGAGCCTGGGGCTCTTTTTTGCCTCTCAGGACCCAA
This sequence comes from Bettongia penicillata ogilbyi, assembly GCA_023548195.1. Lineage (NCBI taxonomy): Eukaryota > Metazoa > Chordata > Mammalia > Diprotodontia > Potoroidae > Bettongia > Bettongia penicillata. Next base: position 10,608,871 of record JAJHZJ010000090.1, read on the forward strand.
GCCTACACCAAGTGAGGGCCAGGAATGAATATGAACTCTCTATGCTGGGGCCAAGCTTCCTGCCGGAACACAAGCTCTGTTTGCATAAGCTGAGGCTGGCCATCTGGTTTCACATCAAATTCACAGACCAGCTCAGCGGGTGTTTTATGAGCCACAAGCCTATGCTGCGTTCTGAAGGAAATTTATCATGACCACTTAGATTGAACCCTGTACAGTACCGTGAATTTCAGCAGAGCCCTGGTGTGGCACTGAATGAATCAGGTTTTTAAATGAGATGGTAAAAACAGAAATACCGATTGATTTGATTTTCCTCATTTTTGAAAGCTTTTTTTTTTAATTCCTCAAATCTTTATCATCACTGTCGTCATCAAATTCAGAGTGAGAATTAAAAATAACTTTGGTTTCTTATCTAAGGACATTAGTGAAGACCAAATATAAAACTCGTATAACAGGAGAGTTTGATGAAAGGAGCCTGGGGAGTCAGGAGACCTGGATTCTGGTCCTGATTCTGTCATTAATTTGGGGTGTGACTTTGGGCAATTCACCAGATTTATCTTTCTGCTTCCATTCCATAACTATATAGTGGGCATAATAAACCCTCCTCTCAAAGATCTGAGGATAAAATATCTCAATATGTAAAAGTCTTTGGGGAAGGCCCGAAGCTGTATTGTACAAAAGATAAGTTGATAATGATACTTTTATTTACATAGTAAAAGGAGGCAGGCTGGTCCAGTGGGGAAGAACACCAATGACCTGAGTTCACAACCTACTTGGATGTACACAACCTGTGCGACCTTGAACAAATGACTTAATGACTTGGACCTCAGTTTCCTCATCTGTAAAATGAAGAGGTTCAACTAAATGGCCTCAATCGGGGTGGCAGAACCTGTGGCCTAGAGGCCATAGTGACTGGTAGGTCCTCAAGTGTGGCACTTTGAATGAACCCAAACTTCACAGAACAAATCCCCCTTTAAAAAAGGATTTGTTCTGTAAAACTTGGACTCAGTCAAAAGGCTACACCCAAGGACCTAGAAGCCACATGTAGCCTCAAGGTCGCAAGTTCAACACCCCTGCATGGTCCCTTTCAGTTCTGCATCTAAAATCCTATGCCATATTTTTCAAAGCGTTTCCACACACATTATCTAGTTAAATCTCCCCCAAAGTTATAATAGTTAGGGAAGATATTATCAGGGCAGATTTATAGGAAAGATATTATTACTGGCCTGTTTTACAGATGAGGAAACATCTCT